>VZTX01010347.1:0-117671 GCA_013400915.1 Pardalotus punctatus | reverse complement strand
AAGTTAAAAAAAAAAAAAAAAAAAAAAAAGACAGTTGTGTTTCTATTTGAACACATATTTTACATGGACATGATAACATTTCTCATTCACCCTATTTTCCCACAAACCTCTTTGCAGCTTCTTTCTGCAGGTTTCAACCTGTTCCATAACAGCCCTTCAAAGAGTTGTCTGATGTTAGAGGTCCAGCTCTGCCCATGGCACAGGGACCCAGCTCTGCCTGGCACTGACCTGCTACTGCAGGTACAGCCAATTTCACACAGGGGCCACCAATCACCTGGGAAAAGCTGAGCAAAGCTGGGAAGCCTGAGATGGATCTTCCTAAAAAGATTTGGGTTTTATACTTTTTTCTTTTGCATTTTCATATTTAGAAAGAAATTAAAACACACAATTAATAAAGCCTAAAGGCAATTCTATAATAGGTTCATGTTGTTGAAATCAATTGAAGATGTAGTAGGAAAGCTCTTGTGTCTTCTTATTTCATGTTCCTATTCCTCATGATAGGCTGTGCATGTTTTCCACATATATCCTCATTCTCATCTGTATTAAACTAACAGGGCACCTGATGTGTCTTTCCACAGTGAGCCCTGTTTCTATAGTACAAATACTTTTTCAGATATCTTAGATTTTTAGAGTTTAGGTTAATCCACAGCTTGTTTAATACCATGATTGGTTCAGATTCCCAGAATACAGATGCTTTTATAGAGCTGACAATGCTTGCCACTACATTGTTTGGGACCAGGCACAGAGCTTTGTAGTGACTGTAGCCTTCCAGTTACATCAGTCAGCTCTTAATCAGTTCGGTCACTTTAAACATTTCTGCTGGGGCCAATGAGACTATTTATGTTCAGAAAATTGTGCATTTCCATGACTGTTTATAAAACAGAATTTCATACACAGCAGTCCCAATTTTCCTCTCATTGAAGAGAGGAAGCATTCCAAATACATCTAGAGATTTGTTTACACTGGAACTTGGACATGCTAAATTAAATTAATCGAGATCATAGAATATATGATACATGCAGTTATTTCATTGACATATACTTTCTAGTCTGATGGAGCCAGAAAACAAATCAGCCCTTAAAAATAGCCAACGGCAGGCTTTGTCACCCTACAAAAACACACTGGGAGCAGCTAAAGGATGGAAGCGATGAAGCAGTGAGTTAGAGTCACAGCCAGGCTGCCCTCAGTCCTACTGTTCTTTCATCTCACGTTCTGCACAAGAACCGCCCTTCTTGGTGCTAGCTCCAAACTTGGGCTTGAACATCAGACAGGGCAAAGCCCAGTGTTTGCCAGAGCTAAACAGCGTCCACTGTCCAGCAGCACTTGCTTGAGAAATTGAGGCATTAAGGACTCAGAGTAATAAAAAATCCAGAACAATTTTTCCCTGTAGCAGCCAGCAGAAGCCACCATTCAGAAGCAGAACTCTGTTTCTAACTCATCTCCTGCTTAAGCACCTTTCCCACCTAACTCAGGGAAGGCACAAGGAGGTCATTGGTCTCCCAGAGAAGGGCCCCCATGACAAAGAAAAGGTTTTGCCACATGGACTGCAAGGGAAGCTCATTCCTTTCTCAGGAAGTGATGAATGGAGCACCAGGGAGACAAAGAGCTGCTGCTGCCTGTGCTCCAGCAGCCTTCATCATCCTCCCTGAACAGCAGCCAGTGGGCACCACCCCTGGAGTCAGCAAAGGGACACTTGGGATTCTGGGTACACTGTAGGCTATTATCTGCCTGAGCCAGTCTCCTATAGGCAGGTGGAAATCACCACAGTAGGAAAAAAATGAAATATCTAGCAAAATAATTTGGCTTTTCCATAGTTTTATGCTGCTCAACAGGCAAATCAGCCTTGGAAAAGTGTTTATTTTAAAGTACCCAGTTCTATTCATCCCCTAATCATTTCTGTGCTAACACTACTACAACAGGATGCTTCTAAAGCCATTTTTTTCCTAGGATATGGGGAACACTGAAAACTAAGTCTTAATTCCTTCAGTCAGCTCGTGGAATAACAGCAGGATTGGCTGAGCGCTGCTGCTGAGCTCCAGGAGCACGTCCCAGGCAGCTCCTGAATTCGGCTGAGACTCCTTGAGCTGCGAGTAAACAAACACAGCCGTGATTATGGCCACGGGAACGGGAAAAGTCTGTTATCGTCTGCAGACAGACTCTTATCAACACTCCCATTAAAGCACAGTAAACGGCTACCAATGATAAAATTACCAGTAATGAATTTTAAATGCGTTATTGATGTACTCTTGGGGGGGCTGGGGGTGCAAAGATGTTAACCCTTTAGGGTGAGCAGAAGTGCCAATACCAAGTAAATAGTATTCCACTACGCTATGATCATTTTTCCATTTAAAATGCTTGTTATTTCATCTCTAGCCATAGATGGCTGTGTTTCCAAACACACACCATGCTGGGTGCCTGCAACATCTTTTTAAATATAAGGAAGTCGAGAACAATCAGCATCTCACGAGTGATCCTCAGGACCTCGCTACACACAGTTCCTGGGTTTTGGTCTTTTGGGGCCATTGATTGGTTAGTTTGGGTTTGTTTTATTTTGGGGTTTTTTAGCATGTGGTGGGTTGGTTTGGTTTCTTCAAGCTAGAGACAGGCTATCCAAACTCTCGCAGACATTTCTGATATTTTCAGCCACAAAAATTTCATTGGTCCCATTTCAAACAAACGGCACAAGCGGGTACATTTTGTTTTGCCAACTGGGCTTCTGCTAAAGCACAAGTTAATCATGTACAATAAATCACCATTTGTCCGAACCTGTAAATATTGATGGCTGTTTAGTTTACAAACCTCACTGTAAGTATTCCTTGGTGGTGTTTTGAATCATCATGCCCTCTGGGCCCATTGCTTCACCATTTAGTTTTAAAATAATTTTCCAGATAATGTACCTTTTAAACATTTGAATTTTCCTCTAGATAAATCATTACACTAATTGTTTATCAGAAAACTGCAGGCTGCCGGTGCATTAGGAGAAAACAGAGGGGCCATATTTAATTCCACTTGATAGAACTCAAAGGGGAAAATATTTCTATGAAAAGTTACACTTAGCTTTTCTTCATAGGATCAAAATTTAAACAGAATGAATGGGGACATTTTCCAAAATAATTTTTATGACAAAATACGACTTCTAATAAGCAAATAGTGAAAAGCAACTAATTCTCATAAAATACAGTATGGATTCCAGACTGACTGATGTTCAGAATATTTAATTTATTACAGAATTTTTTTCAGATTTTTCCTACAGCTAACTGCAGAGTGAAAATCTAGAAATCATTGTAATTCAGTTTTTTATGAAACTACCAATGCAGTTATAAAGACAGTGATTTTTACTGGGTCAGGATGCACAAAACTGTTGTTTGAGAAGGAAAGGCCACAAAGCAAGCAAAAAGCCCCAGCACCCCTTTTTTTGCTTTTTCCTAGTAAATTAAGAACACCTGGCATGAAATTTAGGGATATTTGGGGCAATAGTATTCAACTACATTTTTTTATATTGTAGCAACCTTTTAATATGTCTCCTTCAGAGGTCAGCATCGGAAATTTCTAAAGCCGGCACCCCTTTCACTATTCCCACCCACACCAGCCCCCCAGTTACATCCACCTTGAAAACAGAAATTGAGAAATTGTATGTAAAAGCAGGCACAGTCTTTGATACCTAACCAAGCAGTGTTAGTGATGATAAATAGGCCATCGCACCATGTGAAACTGAAATCCAGTGCTCTACCCATTACCATGCATTCATTTTTTTACTAACACTAATTACTACCTCACAGCACCAACTGTTAACCCTGGCTGGCTGAATTTACTTTTCAGGATTGATGTGAGATGTTTTCTATAGCTGTGCAGGTATTTTGTTCCCTACTGTACATTAGTTCAGGGTTTATAACTGTTCTTTTTAATCACATCTGGAAATTCAAGCTAGCCAGGTTCCTGCACTTATGAAAAGATCACAGGGAATGAAGAAATTTGAATAGGTCAAGTGATGTGAATATGCATGGACAAATCATTATCTCTTCTCCCATTCCTTCAGTAATTGGGTAGAGGAGAAACATAAGTCATTGCTCAGCTTGTATTCAACCAGCTCCCCTTAACTGACACTAATCAAACAGCACTCTCTGAAGAAATGTGCAGACAGGATTAGGCCAAACCACATTGGGCTGATTCCTTTAGCTTGTCACTTTATAGGGGAAAAACCAAACAGACAGACTTTGGACCTATAGAAATTTATCTTAAAGTGAAATTAATTTAAATTAGAGCTGCTGTTTTCATTTTTCCTCACAGATTTAAGTGCTAAGCATTTAGCACCTTACCCTTTAAATGGAATAAATTGCATATATTAACACTACTTACAAAAGCTTTCCTGAAACACGTGTATAGCTTAGATCTGGACCTGAATTGTCCAAAAAAAAAAAAAAACCCACAAAAAAAACCACCCAAAAAAACCAAAAAAAACCCACCCAAACAACAGTTCTATAAAACTTTATAGAGGAAAATTAAACAATTCAAAAAATACTTGTCAGTAAAAGGTTACACAAAAGAATAGTTCATTATTCTTGCTGAATCCAAAAAATAAATATGGGGAAGAATAAACAGTAACAGCTTTCTAAAATATCCTATCTGACAAAAAAGTTGTCTCATTCTTAATTTGGTAACAAAGACTGATTAGGAATACCTGATGGCAGAGGTGTATTATCCCTAACATTTCCTAGCCAAACTTTCTCCACCTTCCACAAATTCACTGTTTTCTCTTCCAGACTCAGGAACATGGTGAGTGGGAGCTCTGCACACATCACGGAACAGTCTTGAATATGTTTACAGCATTTCTCCATTCACATCTCAGTTCAACAAGGTATTTCATAAGGCAAATACAAAGCATGGAGAAAACCTTCCTGGAATTATTTCTCCTAAAACCACACGACATCTCCACATCTAAGAAATGTTTTACAGCAGATTCAAAGAAGATGCCCAAACAACTACAAACTAGTGAGATTTGCTATCCCAACTGAGTGAAAAAACAATAAAGAAAATGTATCAAAATAAATATGTCTCATTCCAAAGATGCTTCAGTTTGAATAAATAAGTGGGCATTGTCTCTGAAAAATGCAGAATGAGATTTTAACACATAATTGCTACCATAGCTGTAAAACTGGTGCAGAAGTACTCTCACATCATGGGAAATATATTTTGCATGCTAAATAAAAACTGACAAAAGATGTATATGCCCACATCGTCAGCAGGTTCCTTGCTGCCAAAAGCCAGTCTGCCGTCAAATAGATTATGTTCATTTGGCCTTTGGGAATGGCAGCATCTTAGAATTTCAATTTCAAAATATAATTAGAAAAAGAAAAAAGAACTCCACAAACATTAAAATGGCTGGAGGAGGAATTCCTTGTATAGAATACTTAATTCAGGTGCAGATTTTTTATTTGGTGTTTTACTGGAAACCAATGAAGCAGTTAGAGATTGGAACATACAAAATATTACGCCAGTACTGCACAGACCTTCTTTCCTCAAAAACTCAAATATTTCAATAGAAAAGAGGACAATCATTGTGCAAGTCAGGGCACAAGCTAAACCACCCAACTTTAGCCACAATTCCACTCAATTGAGAATAGCCACATATTCATGGGACATATTTCCATTCACATATTATGGAAATATTAGAAAGTGAAGTGTGATGGTTAAAAAAAGTAATAATAATACAAAAAGGTTTTCCATACAGCACACTGCTTTTCGGTTTCTTCACTAGGTGACAACAGGACTACATGGAACAGCATCTGATAATGTGCTAATTTTTTACCTCAGAAAGCAGAGATAAATGTTGAAATACATTTGGGAAAAAAAAAAAAAAAACAAAAACAAAAAAAACCAGATGGCTTTAAGTGAATAACATTCACTTAACCAAACATTTTATTTCCTGTATCTTGAATAATTAACCAAAAAAGTGTTTACCAACAATTATATAACAGCTTTTATAGTAACACAAGGAGGAGAAAAACATTTAGCACTGAGTCTCATAAATAATTCAAAAGGTCTAATTTACCATAATCATGTCTGGCATTTATCTTCAGTAAATAATGTATTAGGCATATACTGTGCACTCTCTCCTACAGTAGCTACTAGAGAGCATTAGGAACAAACCCATCTGTGTTTAGTATTCTGTAAATCAGGCCAGCTCTTGCATGCATAAAATGATTGCTGATGAAGCCATTTACCTATGCAATGGATAGAAATGACATCTTTTAATGTTAAATTAAATAAAAATTATAGAAACTGCAACACAGATGAGGGTTTTCTGTATACCATAAATATTCATATCTTCCCAACTGAGAAAGCATACCTCTGAAACCATAGGAACCACTCTAGGAAAAGAAGTTGGGTCTTCCACATTCACTGTGCCATTGACAGGTTAATTTGCATAAGAGCAAATTAACATCTCAAAAGCCTTCTCTTTGCCAACATTTTCAAGAAATCACCCACCATTACACTTGAAACTACTGCAGCTACCTTGGCACAACAGAAATGTGAGTTTAAGTGTTGTTCAGGCTCAGGGTGCTTTTGTTTGCTTAAAGCACCGCGGTCCCAGCTCCTTCCTTCCACACTGACAGCTCCCAATTCCCGTAAATGGCAGCACACACGCAGACAAGATGGTTTTCCTCTAAACTTCCATCTCCTATCTTTGCCTGTTAAATCTGCAATTTACTTAAACTCTTCTGGAACTTGCACATTTTCTAGTAACAGAGAATTTGAATTCATCACAAATGCATCTCCCCAGATTTTAAGGCACACTCTAATGCAACTACACCTCAAACTGCTCAGCCACAGATGTAGTTTGTGCCTTACCTGTCAGTAAGAATACAGAATACAGTATACCATCTGTGCATAAAACAAGGATTACTGCTTTTACAGCTGTTTTACAGCTCACTTCCCTGCTTATTGAGGGGTTTTTCAACTTTTTGCAATGTGTTTAACATATACTCAAAATAACATAAGCAGAATCTTTCAAAACATTGGGCATCTTACTTTTCCACCTGATTTTTTGTGTTGTACATGCTCAGGACTCTGTAACAGAATTCTCACATTCTGGAACGTAGGTACTCAAATATAAAGTTTTACATTAATGACTCAAGTGACACCAAGATCATACTTTCTCACGGAAATCAAGAACACTAGGCTGTTAAATAAAGTGACCTAAAGAAATTTTACACATCTTAACAAGTGCTATCCTTGAGATCTCCGAGCAATTTACATTAAGCACCATGGAGCACACTCAGTAGGATTTTCTGTCATTCTCAAGTACATTTATGTTAATTTGTTTAGATTACCTTTTTTCCCTATGCAGGTACAATAAACAGCAATACACATCACAGCCACATATTTGTTGACTCATTGCCTAGGATTATTTCATCCTTTCACCATTCAAAAGAAAGGTTTTTAGTTGCAAAAAGTAGAAAGAATGTATCACTTTAATTACAGCATATCTTCTTGTGAGATCCTTTTGTTAAGACTCATGTTCCAAATAGTAGCACTTTACATTTCTCCTATGAAATGAACCAGCCTACAAGAACTATTTCAAGAACTGTTGCTTCTTTCACGTTACATCACTAGACCAACCATCTAAATTAGCTTAGAAAAAGCAGCCAGTACAAATTGTCAGAATAACTTTTTCTTTTCTATTTGCCTGTATATTGAGACACTATGAGAAGGTGGAATACCTGTGCTTTCCAGCTGTCTCAGTTTCCTCAGAGCTTAGGTGGAAACAGGTCGCTTTAACGAGACTCAGACTGCAAGGAATGGGGCACCAGAATGCTGCTGAAACCCCCAATGACACATACCAGCAACGATACAGGAGGCAAAGCCTCAAAGGCGGCTCAGCAGGATGGAGAAGACCTTCCTTGCACCACTGTTCCAATTACAAAAGGGATGCACGAGCTAAGATGGCCTGCTAATTATCCTGACATTCTCTGTCCCTATTTTTCCTGCTGCTCAACGCTGTAAATTGTCCTTTTGACATCAAGGTAATAAAGTTTTGTAGGGCCAAAGCCAGCGTCTCCAGTGGGGTAAGACCCCCGGGGTCAAGGAGACCGGAATTCAACCTGGTTAAATATAAACACAGGAATGCTGGCATGGAATAACCACTAGACACACATGCTGAAAAAATCTTCCCACCATCAGGAAAACCACTGTTCTAATTGCAAAGAAATTCTAATTACACTTGCTTACTGAAGCCTTTAAGTCTCCATAAAGAAACCACAGAAGGATATCCTTAAAATGGAAATATGTATCTTCAGCAGTAGAATAGATAAAGCGAATTACATGAACCTTCTGTATCTTGTCTGTAATCATGCCTGCATCAAACACCACGTGAGAAGAGCTGCACCCTCATTATGAAAGAAGGGCCCTTGAGAACAGACAGCAGCACATAAATACAGATGCTCCAAAGACTCACGGAGCAAAGAGCATAAAGGTAATTTATAGAGATACCGTTGAAGGCAATACCGCTCGGCTGACACTGTGTGATTTAATCACACATAATGCCATAACAAGGCTTTATCGAAACATCTTTCAGTCATGATTCTCAACCAGCACAAAAATCCCAGTTAGTTGTAAGAGGTTCCTTAACACTTCCGTATTTGATTTCCCTTAATTGTCAATGCCAATTAAGAAGCTGCATCTGAAGTTCAACTACTAAATATCCACAGTGCAGAAAACACTTCCAGTAATGGGGATATATCATCTGAAACCTCTATGCATGAACCAAAGAAAACCGCAAACACCTAAGTTACTAAATGTGAAACAATACAAATTGCATTTTTCCATCATGGCATTCTGTAAAGTCAAAGGCCTGTACTCATCTTCAGCCTCCTGATCAAGAAAGGAATCCCCTTCCCAGTAGAAATGCCTACTGTCAGTTGGTCTAGTCCAGATAAATTTCATATGACTGCACCCCTTACATGGAAACCACATGCATGTATCCAGGTATAGTTCTTAGGACTAGGAAGGAAATACATAGAAATATTATTGCTATATTAAACCTATTGTTTATTCAGCATCCTAATAATACTGACTTTAGTGTAAGTTGTGTTGTAGTGCAACAACAGCTGGCCATAAATAAATGTGCTCTTACTCAACTTAGAGTGGAGAGAGAAGTTAACACTTGAACATAAAATATTTTAAAATGTCATTTTAGCAATTATCACAGTATGCTTCCATGCATCTGCAAAGTCTGCTGGAAATTAAGCACATTAACAATTCAGTCAGTAAAATATTTTGTTCATATAACCAAAACTCATCACCCAACAGCTCTGCAGACTGGCACTGCAAAAAAGACTATACATTCTAAATGAGATTGTTTGAATGCTCCTTTTATCATGAAATCCAATTTTATCTTTGTCTCATTTAATAAAAAGTTTTTCACAAATATGGTCAACATTTATTACATGGGTGAAATACAAAAAAAATAAACCCCAACCCTGCATTCTTAACAAAGACAGAGCAGTAAATGAAGTTACAGAAGTGATGCAGCAGTTTTTAGTTGATATTTTGTGTTAAATGACAGCCTTGCACATGCTGTCTGGCTCTTTTAGGAAAGACAACATTTAAATCAGGCTGTATTAACAAATCTAATATATGCAAAAAACATGCTCAAAACTAGTGACTTCAGCATAACCAGAGGAGCAGCAAGGATTCAGTAGTGACATGCTACTTGATTTCTCAAAAAGGATGAGATACGAAGGAAAACAATTTATGAATTAAATGTTCATGAAATACACACACAGAGATGCTTTTTAGTTTGGAACATAACTCTCATTTTCTTTGTCAGTCTGATGTAGCTAAGTTTTCTGAAATGTTTGACAGTAAATTAGCTTTAACAAATGCTCTGTTATAACCCTGAATTCCTAGAATTTCCATAGCAGAACAGTGTCTGCTAAATTTCCTTATTCATGATTGCAAATCTCAAGCTGTTTGATGCCTTTTTAAAGGCTTATTTTCTGGAGGAAGAGTTATTACACATAAATTGAGTTCTGATGAAAAAGTATCTTTACCAATTTCATCATTTTAGAGTAAATTCTGAAAGTTTGCCAACTTCAAGATTAAAAGCTAACGGAGCAAGTGGGTGGAATGTGCTGGTTCTCTCTCTGGTGTTCAAGCCCATCCCTTTGAAGGGGACCATCTCAATTTTTGATGGTTTAGGACTGGCAAAAAGGACACATTTTCTTCCTGCCTAGTCAATAGCCTGGAAGTAGCTGCAACACACACGACACCAAGATCAGTCACACAAGCAGGGAACTCAAGCGTGGTTTTTGCCTTTCTCACTGTTTATTTTGAAGCTGCCATTCCTCTTCCTGTTTTGTCAAATATGGTAAATATTTCCCTTCTAAAAATTTCTTGATATTTAAGAGTAAACTTACTGTTTCCCCTGCATTCATAAATATAATATTAATTTATTTGGACTCATAATGCAGAGAACTTCCATTTAAGTTATTGTTTTCTTTTATGACAGTTCTTCAGATACCTTACCATAAGATAAGAAAACCAAACCTAAAAACCCTTCAGGTTTTAATTAATAATTTAAGTGATAATTCTTCTCATTCTTTGGTAACATTATTGCCACATGGTGGTTTTAAAATATCTATTTCACTTCAAAGTCTCCCGTTAAAGAAACCACTATTTTATTTAGCAATTCATAAAATGGCACAGAAAAGACTATATCCTAGTTTGCACTTTTCCCACAAAAGCAAGAGTAAATGCAGTTGGGACTGGAACAGATGCCGTGGTCTAGTCTCATTCAGAGCAGCTGTAATTATATAATTTTAGCAATTAATTCTGATTGAATGTTCTGTGATGATTGTACAGAAAGTGGCCTCGTGTGATTCGTTTCCTCTCTGCAGTGAAACATTGAGATGGCAACATTTGCTCTCAGCAGCCTGAAAAAAGGACAAGAAATCCTGAAAACTCTTTAGGATTCAAGGGATAATTTGAAAAGCCCAAGCAAAGCAGCAGACAGGGTTTCCACTCAAATCCTGTTATAAAAGAGAGAATGGAAGAGTTCTCTCATGCATCAGGGTAAAAATGAATTTTAGATTTCTGCCACAGCTCAGAGTTATCTGTGAAAGTGCAAGAGAAGGATGAAGCAGAAGAACTGAAGAGTTTAAATTTCACTATGTAGTTTATGTCACAGATCATCCAAACAAGTCTATCTGCTTAGTGTTCAAAACATCTGAAATCAATGAGAATTATTCCAGAGATGGGAATTAACACAAAAGAATGGCTTTCAAAAGTTAATGTTGGAGCAAAAGACACATGGCTAAAAGAAATACTATTTTGGAGATTCAATAATTTCATTAAGAGCTTTCAAATACATATAGGATCAAAACCATTTTGTAGTCTCTCCTCCATAGGAAAGTTTCTATTTTCCACAAAAATTAATGATTTCACTGCATTTTCTGAAAAATCTTCAATTTGACTGTGAATTATTTTTGCAGCCTCAAGTGGAGCATACACCTTCCAGGTTACACATCATTTCAACAATAGATGCTGCTTTGCAGTGGTGCTATGCAGCACTAAACTACTTTGAGATCTACTGCCTCTACAGTTTGGGGCTTTTTCTTTTTTTAACTTGCACAAAACTTATTAAGTTACTTTTATTTCAGACAGAAAGGATCAGGAATTACAAGAAGTAGGAATAAGGCCCCAAAAAAGTACCTGCCACAGAACTACTTACAGAAACTTCCATGAAAAAACTATAAATCAGGATAATGTCTGCCATCCAAGGAAACAATTTTTTAGATATTTAAATCATAGATATTCATTACATAACTGTGCAAAACTTCTCCTCCTATCAGTGGGAACACATTCTTTACATATTATACTTGCAAAAAGCAGGAATAACGTGTATCCTTTTCTCATACAACGAGAAACTTTCCAACTCCAAAGACAATCATCTTAAGGCTGAATATGAGAAATGTCTGTGAAATAACATGCAAGCTCACAAAGGGGAGAGCGAGAGGCAGCAGCAGTCAGGGTGATTCATGTGTTCCCAGAGCATGCGTGGCAAGAACGTTCCCCATCCATCATACTTTCTGCTGTGAGTGTTTCCAAGTTAGCTTGGCAACATTCACTTCTAGTTGTCATCTCATCAAATGAATGTTTAAGATGATAAAGCTCACAAAATTGTACATATAAATGTGAGCACATGTGCTTTTCCTCCCCACAGAGGTTTAAGTTCTCAGTCCCCGGTCTATGTTAACTTTGGTTATAATGATTAATAGCACCACAGTGGTTGGTGTCCAGTGTCTATTCATCACAGGGCTCCATTTCTTCATGGAGTTCCTCTTTATGTAATGAATGTAGGACTTTCACATTGTACCTGACAGCTTGATTAATGATGCTACAGTTAGTTTCTCACACAATAAGCACAGCATAAGTATTGTAGGTGTCAGTTCGGCCCAATTTCAAGTCGATTTACTGCTCTTCACCATTAACAAAGGGTAAAAGAGGTGAGAAAGATGTGTACATATTGCGAAGTGTTCTTTTAAAATTAATTTTAGCTGTTCCCATTTCTGCTATTTTAGCTATAAAGGCAAAACACAAAGCTACTGATACCTAATCAGTTGAACAGTTTATGTAGAGCAACACACTGCAAACTATGCTGACTATGTATCAAAGATTTACTATGACAGGTTGTGTTTCTAATTTTCTTTTTAGCTGTTTTACAACAAGAAAAAATAATTGAAAACAATAAATAAGAAGGAACTGAAGTGAAAAGGCACAAGAGCAAACATTCAGCCGCGGAACTCCTAACTCATGAAATCTTTCTCATGCTTCAGCATTCATAACTTAAAAGTGCAAGTTCATTGTAGATGGAGGCTCCTGGATCTGGAGCTCAAATCTAATTGCACATCCAGTTTTGTCAGTGAATCAGGCACTTAATGATGTCTTCAAACAGTTTTTCTGATGTAAATTGATTACTCTGGGCTAAGTAATTTTAATTGACCTTTCTAAATAGTCACACTAACAAATTATTTTATCAAGGAATTTAAAAGTAATTGAATTTACAAATATAATCTACAATGACACAGCAAATTACATGAGGAAGCAGCAGTGAGAAACAGTTTGGTGTAGTTGATATTGCTGTCAACCACCTGTTTTATTGTCTTCCTTTTATGTGTACTAAAGGTGTCACATCCAGTTCAAGAGATAAGCACTGTAAATAAATCATTCCTTTAGCCGGGTGTGCAGAGATCAAAGATTACTTCTACAAGAGTGGTACCCAAACTTCCAGCACCAAGCTGAAGTCACACACTGTATCCAACAAGGAAATAACACACAAAACATACCTATAATGGAAACCGCTTAGATAATGTATAAATTGTTATGTATTATGTAATGTATAACCTGCCAAAACAGCCAGGTTATACACAAGAGCCCCAATGACACACTCTGAAATTGTTTCTGTGCAGCACGGGAAGTTACACCTCAGCTTCATCACCCTGAAGCCCCCACGATTTATGGTGTCACCCATAATTAGTATAAATGAACAGGGTATGTTTTATGTAGCCTACAATAATCATTATAGACACAAGAACAGTCACATTGGATGAACACAATATTCACTGCTGCAGTGTCCAGCAGCAGACGCTTAAATGCATAAAGAGGAAAGGAGTAGGTGTTAATATGCTCCACATATATTCTCCCAGGCATTAAAAACCTGTGATGTAAGAGCTTCAAGATAAAAGTAGCATCTGCATCCATTTAATTTTTAATGCTCTTTGGTAAACCTTTCCTCTGTGCACTTGCTTAATTGCTTTTTGAACTTATTTATGCTTTGGCATTTATAATATCCCCTGACAATGAATTGCATAGATTAACCATGTCTAATGAAAACAGCATCTCCTTTATACCAAAACTTTCAACTGAATTTCATAAGATGCTCTTCAACTCCTTTGTTAAAAGAAACTCTGGGCAACTTCTTGATGACTTCTTTCCTGTTATCAGTGATTTTACACAGCTTTCAAATTATACTTTCTCTGCTATTCATTTCTTTTGTGTGCTGGTTTTAATTTCACCCTGCAAAGGTGTCTTGTACGTTTCAGCATATTAAAGATTTGCCTCTACCTTTTCTCATCCTACTGAAACCTTTTTGGGATGGAAAAGCAGCACTGCATATTTTATTCAAGATTTGAGTCCAACGTGCATTAATAGCCTAGCATAATAATTGGTTTCACTCTGTTCCATTCCCAGCAATTCTTACTGTCCTCTTTTTCAATTTTGACTTCCAGTCTGCACAAAGCATGATTCTACAGGACCCACTTGCACCACCAAACTCCCTGTTTGGCTGTAAAATAGATGTGCTTTTTATAAGAACACAGAGATCAAGACTGACTGTGTCATTTGTTGAACTGAGCAGTGTTTGCATTACAAAACCTGCAAGATTCCACTCGGTGTTAGAAAGCAAACACTGAGATTTAGCCAAGCACAACTGGAATGTAGCACTGTACTATTCTGGTTTTTCATCAAACCCCTGGACTCGAAGTCTAAGAAAATGTAGATACATGAATTAGGTCATACTGAATGTATTAGGATATATTGGTGGATTGCAAAGTTTCTATACTATTCTCCTTTCCAATTGTAAGGCATATAACCAACTGCACATTTAAAATTGCTCCTGGTCACATGAATATTATCCATTTAACTGTATTCCTTGAAGGAATTATTGCTTTCAAGAGTAATCTTAAGCTCACAAAAGAAAACCATCCGCCTTTTAAATCTTTCAAATTTAAGAATCCACTAAAATATACCATCCTCAGGAAGAATACTGTTTCAATTCAGTTTTTAAATATAAAATATGACAGATTTCAAAAATTAGAAGGGACAAAGTAAGAGGAAGAGATATTTTTAAGCTCATTTGAAATTCTTTCATCTTTTCATTCACTTACTCGTGCAGCTGATGGAACTCAGTCCACAATACAACTCAGTTGCTAGGCCTTATTTCCATTTCTATAGAGGCATATCTTGAATCCAGAAAAAATAGCAAAGGATTTAAAATATTACATGAAATAAGCCTGATTCTTTTCTGCACATGGTCAACATCCAAATGGATCTCACTTCTAGAGCAGACAATAAAGAAGAAATCAGAACTGGTAAGATGAAGCTGGGAGCAGAACAGGACAAAAGCACCATGATTATGACTGAATGCAGGATATCTGATTTGTGCAAGCAGCGTTGTATTTCCACAGTTCCACTCAAATTCAGTGGCTGATACAGCAAAAGATGCAAGTGCAAAAACAGAGAGCAGCTCTGGGTAACTGAGGCTTTAAGCTGTACTGGTGTCCCAGTAACATGGACACTTCCCTGCTCTTTGCCAGAGATTGCATGTTCAAATTTAAGAAGAAAAAAATTAAAACACTAACTCAAGTGACTAAGAAAAAGGAAAATCAAAATTTTTTTTTTTTTTTTTTTTAAACAAAAGCAGTTTGGTTTCGTATTAAGAAGGGCAAAAACAAAGTAAAAAGTGATTGTCCTTGGAACTATTGATATTGTGTGAGGCTTCTCCAAGTATCGACCTGATGGCCTGATAAGGGTCCTCAAATGCTTCAGCTGCAACATTCTCTGTGCACATACCATAAAATGTTTAAAAAGCTTCTTCCCTAACAAAGATTTGCTCATTTTAATCAAATACTTCGAGCTTTATCTGTTTCTGATATACAACACAAAGAACTAAGAGAGGATAAAGTGGTATAACTGTATTTTAGAGAAGAAAAATGTTTTGGGGAAAATTCCCAGTTGATGCAAGATAAGTTTTAGGAAGTCTTACTATAGATGCATCTTTGAAGCTCTTTCCATCTTGAACAGAAACCACAGAAACACCATTTTGAAAACTTACCCCTAGCAGTTATTTATACCATACAAAATGTTGCTTGCACTAAAGTTTGCCAACACTATCTATAATTATTACGGTGTTTTCTTCAGATGTTCAATCCATTTAAGTTGCTGTAACAACTTAGCTCAACCCCTCTATCACACACCTTTCCTAAAAATATATAAATATTTTCAGAAAGAATAGTTTGGCAAATGAAAAACACTGACAAACAGGATAATCCAAATGGACAGCCTGTGTTCTGCCCTGCAATTACAAGTTAGATTTCCCATATTCTGCAGCCACCCATCTTCAATGCCAGCAGCACAATCAAGTTTCCTTGGGCTCACCAATAACTATTCAGTGAAAACCTCTTTTCCTCCCGTAGTGCCTGTTCTGGAAGGGCTCTGATTTCACAGCAAGTAGGAATCCTGAAGGGTAAAGTTTTTCTGAGCAATAGTTTCCTTGCAGCAGAAGCCACTTTACGGTGGACCCATAACTCTCACCAGAATGAGTGTGGCGGTGCTGACTCTAGAAATCCCAACCCTCTGCTTCAAAATTGCTTTTCTTCCCATAAGATTCTACATAAAATATTCCCTGAATGTAGTCCCAGTGTTTCTTGAAAGGACTGAAAGCACTAACTTGATCTATAATGTACACAACACCAGGCCTAGAGCACACCAAAAGCTTCTTTCCAAAAGGGCAAAACAGCAATAAACTCCCAGGTCATCTTGGGGGCTTCTCTTCCCCCCACAGCATCAGGTTTTTCTGTGGGGAAAGAATGTATTCAGAAACAAAACCAAAATGATTTCTGTAGAGAAATGGAATGGTATCCATTAGAGACAATTTTTCAGGAGAATGACATTTTGTGAAAAGTTGGAGTTTAGTTATTAGTGATAACAGACCCTTCTGTATGCTCAGAAATATGAAATAGAGTGTCAGCTCTCTGTGGTGAAAGAAAACTTTATGGGCCAGTACAAAAGACAGCAAACAAATCTGGCTAAGACTGGCTCTGCAAATACAACCGATTTGAAAACCTCTCCCCAGTTTTGACACATGTGAAATGAGCTGAAACCCCTGCTACTTTCCCGGAACTGATCCTACCAGGCTGCTTTTAAGTTTAATCCCTTTTGAAGAGTATGGCAGAGAACAGGAGAAAGGCTCTGCTTTGTGCTTTTCAAACACCTTCCCTCAATTTTCAGAGACTATTTTATAAACATTAATGTGCCCATATCCAGATAAGGAAAAAACTTCATAACCCTAAATAAATAAATTTTACAAAATCCTTCCAGCTGAAGCTGGTGTCCACTAACTGCAATCACTGCCATAACACCAGCCAAGAGATTTTCTATTTTTCTGTCTCAAGACAGAATACATAATGACAAGAAGTAACCAAGAAAGTGCATTCTCATGAGGGGAGAAAATAATGGATGGGGGTGTGGGATGTAACACCATACTTGAACCTCTTATATCTCATTTCCTTCTCCTCCAAAACAGAGAAACAAAACCAAACCCCTCTGCCCTTCAAACATTACTTTTCCCTCATATATTGAAAAACTGACTGTAAACTCAGAGTTACTATTCCATTATGCTGTTATTCCGGTACAGTTTTATACCCTGTGACTGAAAGACTCACACGATCATGAGTTTCAGAACTCATGAATTTAAATTATGTGAAAGACATTAAACAGTTTGACAGAAATTAAACTGCAAACAGAGAAAACACAAGGCCTGTTAAATTCAGAATTTTAATTTAAAAGGGAAAGAATCATAACGCCAAATTTAAACTTGGTTTAAAAAAGCAACTTCTAGATTTAAATAAAAACCTCAGAAAAAGTTAGTTTGAAAAGACTGAAGTGTAAAATAATAAAAATATACAAAGTAAAACACTTCTTTTAATGCAAAGCCCATCATGTTTGAAGAGTTCCCCTTTTCAATTATCAGCCACATTAAGAAAGCAACTATTTTATCAGAATGGCCCATCATGCTCTGAATCAATAGGCATGTCAGGTGCACATAACCCTAATTTCTTCTTTCCTGAGAAAAATTTGAAGGTTGATAACGACAATGCTAAATTCTTCCTGTGCCCACAACTAAGCAGCACACATAAAGTCAATAATTCTTTTCCTAGCAGCCTGATGAATTCGGTAAGCATTTAATTTCCAGAATCCAAGCCACAATACTATGAAAAACAAAGGGAATGGTGAGTGTGTGAGGGTGTCCCCTTGCTAACTAAAACCCAAAGTATCTTGGTGTGTGTGAGGATAAGGGGGAAAAAAAGCAGGGAAGATAATCCTTCAAGTTCCTAAAGCATATAATTATTACCATTTCCTTTGTTTACTACAGAATAAGTGATCATAGATCATCAAATACCTTATACTGGTATAAAGTATAAACCAATACCTTAACTGGCATTGTCTCCTTTCTGTTGCTAAAGACAATTACTGAATCTAAGCACTGCATTTTCAAGAAATAATGCTTGGCATCAGGATACTTTTCATTTTTTATTCACTGGTTTTCAAGGTTAACTGCTAATAACCCAGAATAAGTTAAAATACGCACTTAAGATTAATGATATCGAGGGTAAAGAACAACAATTTAGTGCCGCAATCCCTCATAGGATAAATGGGTGAATGAACATAAAAAAAGAATCCTGCCAGTGATCCTTGGGACACAGAGACACACATGGTACCAAGAAGTGACTTTTCCAACCTTGGGCTTGCCCTTTGGAATAAAAGATGGTCAGTACAGACCATATTCAGGCACAGAACTTGCATTCACCTCTACACTTCAGATCATTTATCCAGGAGTTAACAGAGATGGCAATCCAGTGCTACTGCCCTCCACAGCACAGCAAGCTACTGCACCAATTTTTATTTTTTTTTATGACTAGCTGAGCATGCTGTTTCAGTAATTCAAACCAAATAACATTTTGCTGGAGCAAATTGTAAGTTTGACAGAAAATTCAAAAGCCTGACGCAAAGAAGTCACGTGATTTTTATTCACTTTACTCCTTGAAGTCCATAAATGCTGCAAAAATGCTGTCACACCAAAACAGCATGATAGAGTTCCATATTCAGCCACCCATGAGCTTGTCTCCCCTATTAAGTTTATCTTATCTATTGAATGGATTAAGCCACAACCACGTCAAAGCAGACATTTCAAGAACTCTGAGGAGTGAGAAACTACACAAGCCCAAAGAAAGTGCCCAAATTAACATTCCACTTAGGATGATCTTGCTCCATTTTGCAACTGTGATGTATTTGAGCTATTTATATCAAGCAGCTCATTCAGTAGCGTATCCATTACTAGCAGATACTTG
Source organism: Pardalotus punctatus (assembly GCA_013400915.1). Taxonomy (NCBI): domain Eukaryota; kingdom Metazoa; phylum Chordata; class Aves; order Passeriformes; family Pardalotidae; genus Pardalotus; species Pardalotus punctatus. The sequence continues at coordinate 98,484 of VZTX01010347.1, read as the reverse complement.
TTTTCCTTCTTGTTTCATTACTATTTTGCAGTGAGATTGCTGGTAGCAGCACACTGTGATCCTGCTGAGAACACCCACATGCTCGCTGTTCTATACAGTTCCTTCTGTAAAAGACGGAGACTTGCCTAAAATTCAGCTCAGGAAATAAATGTTAACAAGTTGTCATTCTTAATTCTTGCCTTCAAGGGGATCTTAGAGCATGGACTTGACAGCTCTCTAGTTATGCTGTGCTGAGATCCCTTTATGTAATATGACTTATTACTGTTAGAACCTTTAACCAAAAAGGACAAAATAAGCATAATTTCTCTTCCCTCAGATATTGAGAGCAAATCGCCTTATGCTCAGACTTCTTCCAAATATGCAGAAATAGCTCTGTAAAAAGAGGCCAATAAGAAGATTTGTGTATGTATTTTTATCATTGCATAATAAGTTTCACTCTACAAAGGCATTTTTAGTGAAGGAGCTGGTATAGAATAACTGGAGATTTTAAAAGTCACTCTCTGGCTGATTCCACACTCCATGTAGAAGAAAGATCTGGAGAATGACCAAAACCCCTTCACTCTGTTTCTGCTCATGATGCCATCAAGGGAAAGGGATGAGCTCCCCAACTGAGCCGGGTGAACTGCAACAGTGTGATTTGCTGATGGCTGTGATCTACAAGTAAAACTAATGAACATAATGAAACTACACATATTCCCTGCTATTCACTGCATAAGGAATGGAAGTAATTACTTTCAATTTCTGGTCGCTGCTAGCACAACATACAGGTCCTTGAAGATTGCAGACTCATTCTTATGCTGCATCAGCCTCACAGAGGAACGTGGGCACATTATCATTTGAAGAGGCCTAACAATGGTCGGGGGATATATTCAACTGCTACTTGTATATCTAATAGGCACATTGTACAGCATCAATAGATGAAATTGTTCACATGCTTTTCTGTGAATACAAATATACTACTAGCAAGAATGTCAAACAAATTAGAGCTGAAATAACACTCGATACACAGAAAAATGAATAGGAAGGACATGAACCACTCACAGAATAAAATGGACAAAGTAATAGAATTTGTAAATGTAAATCTGCATAGTGAGCATTATACTTAAAGCCTCTAAAATTACTGGCAGCTGGGAGCACTACAGCATAAGTTTGGTTAGCTCCCCAGCAGTAGCAGAAAAGCACTACAGTGCTGTTCATGAACTCTTCTGTAGACTCAGAACCAGCACCAATGGCATCTGGAGAGATAATGCAGAGCCCTCTTCAGATGAACGGGTGTCTTGGTTTGATGCAGGATTGGAGTAGGATTCTTTGAAGCTTTCAAAGGGCCCAAAAATTCCTGAAAGGAAAGTGACTAATAAACACCACAGACGTGATCAAAGACATTGTTGTCTTTGTGGCTGATGTAGCGTTATGTGAGGGGATATAACAAGTCTAAGTGGTTTATAGCAGAATTATCTGCAGTGGCAAATTAAGACCCGATATGAAAGAAGTCTGCAGGGAAAGACATCCCATAGTCAGAATCACTCCAAGCAGTCCATCAGCACATGTGCCACCCAAACCTCATAGGGGGAATTCATGGGAGGGGGGGGTTACACATCCTTTCTATGACAATGCCCTGTAATAACAATTCTTGTTCCTAGAGAAAAAAATATTAAATAAGAAGATCTCCACCTCTTGCCTCTCACCATTCTGCATGTACTACTAATAGCTGTAAGTTGTATAACTATGATGGCTGAAGCCGGGTTTATTTCAGACTGAAATGTCTTGCTGTAGGTTCATCTGAACCCAGACTGCTCTCTGTACCCAAGCTAAAACCTCCAAGGCTCAGCACTTGGCCATGAAGATACATCCTAGGATCTTTGTACTGAATTAATCTAAGCAAAGAGGGTGAAGAATTCAGTCAAACATGCAGACAGTTTTCAGTAAGAAAAGACCTTTCTTCCTATCTCTCAAAGTTGGAACAAGTGTTGGAAGTCTGAATCTTCAGTTATAAAACTCCTAAATATAATGGTGGAGCAGGAACAAAAACTACCAGAATACATAATTCAGGGGAAACCAAGGATGTAAAACTTGAAGAGCTTAGATCTGAGTAAAAAGTAAAATGTAAAAGCATTAGGTCATGAATAGACATTGGTTTTCCTCCATTTGTATTCTACCTTTGCAAGCAAACAGGTTTGGGGATAAAGGCAATGGGTGACAGAAAATGTCAATCCATAATTTTGTACAAATCAGAACACGTGTACATGTTTAAGAGCCACTTAATCTGAAAAACAGGTGCTTTTCCAGATGAAATATTTGAGACACAATCACTGCACTTCACAAGGGGATGTCTAGTAGCAGTAGCTGTCCTGCAAAACCGGTCATTTTGTGAGAGATCTTCCCCAGGACCTGGTTAAACCAATGACCAAATAACTCAGTTTAAAAATTAGTTAGGCCTACAAAGTTCTACCAGCTAAGCTGCATCAGGGTTTAGAGATCCAGGCATTTGGTTCAGCTTCAGGTATATGTTCTATGAAATACTTTGAGAAGCCAAAAGTTTGTAGTCCAATAGCAAAAAGGAAATAATGCCCAAGTCATAAACAAGCATGCTAAAAATGAAGTCTGGATTATAATCTGGAAAATAAGAGGCCAATGTATAAAAGCTAATACTGTTCAAAAAGCCTGATCTGAATGGAAACTTTGTGTTTCAAAGGAGAACCTTATCCACTTCATCCCTTCATAATTTGCTATCCAGATCCTAAGACGATGCAGCAGCATTGCAAACTTTGAAAATCAGTCTTCAGGATGTAAAATCATAGCTGACCCCTCCCTTTGAAGGGCAACAAATCTGACCCTGTACCAATCTTTAAAATACGTCGAAAAGGACTCCCTGCTTTACCTTCTTAGGGTCTTACTCATGCTGCCATCCTGTGACAAAAAACAGTAAACGCAAGAAGAAAGTTGCACAGAAAAATTCCAGACCATTATCGAAACACTTCTGAAATTCCTTCCCATTTTTTGAGCTTAGAAGAAAGTCTTGCATTAAACATAAAACTTCAAAATACAATGCCTTTAAGGGCTGTGTAATTGCTTTACCATTTTCACAGTGATAAACTGACACTTCTCCTAATCTCTATTACAGAAATTGTCACGAAAAGGAAGTAAAACTACTAAATAGGTCAAGCTAATAAAAGCTTATTATGGATCCAGTGTGAATTTTTTTTTTGTCTGCTGTAACAGTGGAACAGGTAACATTTCCTTGAAACACCTTGCCTTGTGGCAGTGTCAGGAGATAAAAATGCTTCTCCTGGCTTGATGAAATAAAGTACCCATAACACATGAAATGAGATGGAACTGGAAAATCCCCATGTTGGGCTGAGCCCTCCTGAAGACAGAAGCAGAGAGGTCCTGCAAGTCAAAGCTTAACTGAATATTCTCAAGGTGTTTTAATTATTCCTAATAATAATAAATCCCAGAAGGATAAGAGAGTGTCATGAGATTTAGGGTTTTTTCTGTGTTTTCCAAGTTTATTGTGGGAAACAGGACAATAAATTTTTTTGAAGTGTATATCATAGATGCAAGATGTTTAGGCAACTTCAGAAAAGATGGTTTATTTTTAAAAGTTGAGACAAGATAGATCAGCTAAAAGTTCTGGCTTGAACATGGCGCTAGTTAAAGAGAATCTCCTGAAGGGTGAAATCATTTGTCTGAAAATTTACACCCCCTTAGGAGGAGGAGGAGGAAGGCAAATTATCCTGAGCAACCCCAACAGACTAATAAAATGCTAGAAAATGAAATATTGATCAGTCTGTACAAAGCAGTATTTTGCCTGTTTGCAATTATTCTAATTTGCTTGTTAATAACTATCTACTGCTTATTATTCCCCCCAGGTGAGAAAGGCCCAGTAGAGAACACACGAGAGAGTGAAGTCTGAGCACAGGAGCTTTCCAGGCAGCTCACCCAGAGAGAAGCAGGGCTGAAGTGGGCAGGGGGTGGAGGGGGCTGCCATTCATTTGATTCCAGGTAGGAAGGCTCAAAATTCATGAATTCCAGGTAAGGATCTGCTCCTAGGTAAAGTGGGGTCTGCATTGAAAGCTGTGCCTCAGTGATTCCTTGCTGGGATTATCAGCCAGTACAACCAGTGTCACTTAACACCCGCTGGCACTTCTGCAGTTTATCTTTTACTATCAGACAACTAACTAGAAGATAGCTCTTTGCAAGAGGAATTCATTTTCCATTGGAAAGAGAAAAAAAAGAGACTGAACTGTGCTTAGACAAAGCAATAAACACCTGCTGTTGTCTTACTGTGCTGCCATTCCCTGTTCCAGATCAGGAATGCTGAGGAAATGAGCACCCAAGCAACACTGAGCCTCAGAAACACATTTGTCTGCTTGTCTGACAAAACAGGCAGCATACCTCAAAAAATATGGGGTATGTCATCAAAAAAATCCCTCTTTGATTAAAGCTTTAATCTTAATTTTATTAAAGTTCTAATCAAAAATTACTTCCCTTTGAGAAGTTGCTTTATATTCTGTTTCAAGAGCATTTGCAGCAGACTCCTCAGAAGGCAGCAGATTCAGGCAAGCCATGACCATGGTGCATCTGCCTCTGACCTGGCTCCCAGGCCAACCTACAAAATCCTGCATTTCCAGCTCTTTTCCCCTATTTCCCTCGGAGGTCAGCTACACAAGAAATCTTAGCAATAAGGTGTTTCCACAAGTCAAGTTTTCTCATGGATTTTCTGGTTTACTTTGAATTTGTTTAAACTGCACCGAAGTGAGAGCTTTTTACACCCATACCCCACAAAAACACTCTGGTAATTCTTTTTAATATTTACAATTTTTTTGTGCTCCTTACTCCTGAACACCTGACACAGCAGCAGCTCTGGGATATGCAGTTCCCTAAACAGTAGCCAAGCACTACTAAAAATTCCACTTCTACATGGGACTTGATGTACACGGTTTATGCACCAAATTGCTACTTCGTCCAACAGCTTATAAAACTCTGGGTAAAAAAAAATAAACCTCATACAAGAGAAACCCACACCAAAAATAACTAGGTAATGCTAAGATCTCATTCACAGCATGCTGTGGGCAAATCAGATGTCCTTGGGGGTGTTGCTTATTTTTTAACTTTCATTCTTTTTATTTTTCGTTTACAAGTATGCAGCAACTTTACGGTAAGGAAGTTGCAGAGGATACTTTTATATGCAAAGGATGTTTCCTTTCAAAGGTCAAGAAGGAATCCAGAAAGTATCTTACCCAAAATAAAATAAAAAATAAAAAAAATTTTTAAAAAATCCTTCTCTTAGAACATCAGGCAAGAGACTTAGCTTGTTTAGGACAATGAACCATGGTCTCCAACCTCACCTACTGTCTTCCTCCTTTATCTCTCTGTTTCATAATGGACAGCTGTTAATATTTATGGAGCACAACAGAGTGCATCTCTCTTCATCATTTCTCCAGAAAACCAGAGTAAGGGAGGGTTTATTCATGCCTGGACAAACACCACCTGCAATACAACATCTTGCTGCAGTGCTTGGGTATTTTTATCTCTGCACAGGTAGAGCAATCCCTGAACATATAATGAATACATAGGATGGGGCAATTGGTACAGGTGGTTTTTTTCTTATCAGCCTTTTTCTTGTTTTCCTGGTTAACATGGCTATCCAGGCTACAAAAATAAAAAAATTTACCCCGTAAACCTTATCCAGACTTGGAAACTTCTCACAATTCTGCATTTTGATTTCTAAGGGCTGACAGAGTAAACAAAGAACAGACAACACAGTAGGCAACTCTTTAGGGATAAATTTGACCATCTCAGACAATAAGGTGTATTAAAATGTTAAAATGGCTCTATATCTTTTTGACCCAACTTCATAATGCTTCATACAGTTACATAATACAGTTAAATGCAATGCAAGTTTTTCTGAGATTTTGGGGACTTTTGTTTTTTAAGGGTGGCATATGGTTATACATATATATATATATGACATATCTTGTAAAATCTATCAACAGCAATGACAGAAAACTTAAGATGGAACAGGTAAATAGTCCCCAAAAATGGAGTTTTAAACATGCAATCAAAAAAGAGCCATAAAACTATGCAAATGCTACTGCCACCCCTTTCTAGCACAGTAGGTGCCTTGCAGTTGTAAAATCCTGTAAGTAAATGAAGGTAGTTGCCATTAAAAAACAGTCAACTGGATCAGTTTCTTTTTGCAACTGTAGCAAATCATGACCTTGGGCTGTTTCATGCACTATGAACAAGCAGAGAATAATTTACACTTTCCAAAGGAAATCACATTGTACAAGCAAGGAGAAGCTCTAGACTAAATGCAGTCAAAACCAAGGGGCATTTCAGAGGCTGAATGATGCTGGCAGAGACAGCAGGTCCATGTTAACAGTGATAGGGCAAGAGGAAATGGCCTCAAGCTGCACCACAGGAGGTTTAGGCTGGATATTAGGAAAAATTTCTTCAGTAAAAGGGTGGTCAAGCATTGGCACAGGCTGCCCAGAGGAGCAGTGGAGTCACCATCCCTGCAGGGATTTGAAAACCATGTGCCAGGGTTGGCTTTTATATTTTTCCAGAGGTAGGTACTGGGATATTTCTAAGAGCTGGGAATGTACTAACAGCTTCATTACATGTATATGTATATTAAAAATGTTAATACATAGGAGTAAATCTGAAAACAGGATTAAATAAACTGTATTATGAAAAAGCCAATTATCAAATAATATCAGAAGTCTGAAGCAAGGACAGGGGATTGGGGGGGAAGGAAATTAAATGTATCAGAGAATAAAAATAAATGCTTAAGGCAAAAGAGATGCTGTATATCAAGCCACTCATTAAAAAAGAAAAAAAACAATTCCTTGTACATGACACAAGGACAGAGAAGAGTTGGTGTCAGAGGATTGCCAGCTCCTGTGGGAGGCAATGAACAGAATAATTAAGTGTATATTTTGAAACAAGTAGGTGAGAGAATCTTATTTTTTGCTCCCCTACAAGAAATGGGATTCTATTCCAGTCACTTTTCCTTTTAGGCAATTAAACAAGGAAACAAAAGCCATCTTTCAATTCTAACCTCCCACCCACCAAGGAGAAAAAGTAGAAATTGGGGAAGAACATACACCTTTGCAGTAAAATAAATTAGAGCTTGACTTAATGTGAAGCCATCAAGAAGATTTATAAGTACTCTTCATATTTAAACCATAACGTTTTTCTAGTCTAAAGAACATTGTCCCCTCAAACATTCCCCTTCTCTTTTTCAGAGAATACGGTTTCATTACAGATAACAGTCTCATTACTGTGTATGACTATTGTGAATATAAAAGAAAACTACCAGATTGCAGATCCAATCCCTTTGCAATTTATACAAGAGTCAACATTCCAAGAACTGGTTTAAAGGCTTGCAAAGCAGCATACAGTCACAGCAGATACAGACCTGCTCATATATCCCAAATATATGTGGATTTTGTCTTTAACTACGTGCCAGTCAACAGCAATTATTTTTTTCTTTACATCATTTCTCATCAGCAGTGATGATTTTAGCCCTAGACCCTCAACACAGAATATGCTGTTCTTTGACAAAAATTGAGCTACACAACACTTTAAGCCAGTACTTTTCATTAAAAGCTACCAAAAAACAACCTTACTTCAGGCACAAGGCTCCTGCAGAGCCGCTATTCACATCAACAAGCGAAGTGACTCCCATCTGCATTTGCCTTAATCGACCCTGAACTGCTCTGCATTCAAATGTTATGGTAATTAGTTTACTTTAAAATGAGATTGAAGTAATAACACTAATCCTGCACACACCTTGCTTTCATTCAAGCTCCTAAGCCTTTGGAAACAGAAGGTATAAATACCATAGAGATGGTTCTTTTTCTTGACAGCATTGTTGTATATGCAAAGTTACAGGTGATTGACCTGTTCAGTCAACCAGATCGATCATTCATCCATCCCTACTTGTGATATTTAACCCCAGCAAAAAACCAAAAAATAAACCTACAAAACAAAGTACCACACCTATTAAAACACCCCACAGAAGCAAATTTTGCACACAAGTTGCCATCAAAACTTCTTTGAACTGCAGACAGAAAGCAGCACTTTCCATACCTTTATATACATGGAAGAAGACATATAGGAAATTAACTGCATAAGGTTAATCACCAGGTCAGGGTAAACTAGAAATCTAGGATTTTTGGACGCTTTGAAAGCAGGACTATTATTTAATTCAGCTTAATAGCTGCACTAGACAATGAACATATCAACATTTCAGCTAAGATGGGAAAGAATCATCTCTGCCAACTTACAATTATTCTATAATGTTGAAAAACTTGCTGTAAGTGAGGAAAGTTCAAGCAAAGGAAGCCACAGTAGAGTCTGCCTGGATTTGTTGTCCTTTCAGTCACATCAGAAAACCCTGGGCTTTTAGTAGACTCTGGAGAGGAAGATACCCAACAGGCAGAGAGGATTTATGTGAAGAATGGGAATTCTGTACTTTTCAAGATATTATTGAGGTTGTGCATTTTCCTGAAGATTCTTGAGAAGAGCTGAGTTAGCAGCTGGTTTTGTCTGACAAATTATATTCAGAATAATTAGAGCTTTCAGTAATTCAACTCCTGTATATTTATAAACCAAGATAAATAAGCAGCATGCAATCACATAAATATGGTCTACATAAATAACACTATACACTAACATTTAAATTATTCCAACACATAAGGATAGGTCCCAATCCCTCATATAATGCTGTGTTCTGCCATCATTTTTCAGACAAAATTCCCTAGACATCTTGCAATGCTGAGGAAGTTCTACTGAACAAAGATATATCTACATTAATGGCATGCTTAAGGTGGACTGGACAGGAGCAGTGCCAATTTATGAAGGTAGCTGAACTATATTCCTGTTACACCAGGGTTGTACAGAACAAAGGACTTTGGCAAAGCAAGCTACAATTTTTTTTTTTAAAATGTCTTAGCATTCCCATTTTAAGCATCTGAGAAGCAAAATAAAAGTCAGAATTATGTCATTATGAAACTCAGTTTAATTTCAGATGCCTTTCCTGAATTGAAGTTTACATTTCTTAGCATATAATTTCATCTTAATTTTAGTTCTTGGCAAACATTTTAAATCATTTGGTAAACATGTACTTCAAAAATAGTAAGCTTGACCTTCTATGACTTATATATTTTTAATATGAATGTTATTCATTTAATAGATTTGTCAAAAATAATCACCAGAACATAGATATTGCCTGGACTTCATATAAGTATCTATTCTCCAGCTGTATTAAACTACAGAAAAAAAATAACATTCTTCATTCTGCTACTTTGCTCCCAGTGTGTTCCATTCCTCTTCATTTTACTGCCTTTATGCATCCCTGCTCTCACCTTTAGCTGGTTTTTGAGCCTGCAGGAGCTTCCTGGTGCTGACTCCTTTCTGCAAAACTTGCCTCCCTCTCCCTGACAGAATTTCCCTTTGGTTTTCAGGGAATTCTGTGCCCCCACCCCCATTTCCTGCCACCCAAGGTACAACCAAGAATATTGGGTGTCACTGGGGAAATAACCACCTTCTCTTTCCAATAATGTTCACAATCTATGAAGTGCACCAGTAGGTCCTAATTTATTTATTCTTCCTTTCAAGGGTTCATACACCATAATTTAATGTAAAGATTTTAAGAACAACAGCTGTATTTGCATAACCTTCCCCCATTCTTAGGTATACCAGTATAACTGAGTTACTACTCATTTTATTTCTGTATCATTTTCTCAGGTGACCAGATCCTTACTGCAGCATTATGATTACAGCTGCCAAAGGAACAGAAAAATTGCATTAATAGTAAAAATTTCCAAAGCAAAAAAGCAATGGTTATAAACAAGTGGGAGTAAAGATCAGGACAGAGTGACAAAAAATACATGAAAATAAATTTCTATGGTAATATAGACAGAAGTAATCAAGTATTCATAAAATGATAAAATTTATTCTCAAATTAACTGCCTTCAAAAGTTGTGAATTTGTCTCTTATCTGAGTCTTATTGGTTGGATCATATTTGAAAGAAAAGCAGAATAAGTCAGAAAAGGTCTGAAGGATCTAAACAGGCAAAAGTAGTGCAGAGCTGTTGTTATGTGGGAAATGGATAATAAGAAAGACGTACCAGCATGGAAAAAAGTCATAAGGGAAAGAAGAAAAGGTTTGCAAATTTGCAAATTACTTTCTGATATCAGCAGAGCATATCACCTTGAATTCAAAGCACAGGAGGGATCCATTCTCTGACAAGAAAGGGCTCCATTTCACTTGCCAGCACAATGCCATATGGAGATTTATTGCCAGCGACAGACACCAAATATCAACAACAGGAATAAGTGAGTTTCTGTCAATTTTGTAGTTATTCAGGACTTTTACAGGAAACCATTTATCTTTTCAGTAGTGCAAGAAGTTATATTTAAACAGGGTGTTAAAATTAATGCTTTGTAGCTCTCAGAGCTGATCCATTCCAGTTCCCTTTATTTCTATATCCATATGCTAAGGGTGTTCCTCATCAGCCAATTCCCTCTATACGCTAAACACTCTACAAAGAAGCATTGCCCCTAATTCCAACTAATCCCAAAGTTTTAAAATGTAAGTGTTTACTAGGCCCATTTTACATAGAAAATTATGAAAAGATGCCTCCATCTGGGGAGAGGAAGGAATTCAGCTTGCAGTTTTAATTTTCAATTTAAGGTTTCTGGCACTTTACACTAAACCCTACCACCACTGCATGCACCAGATTTGTCTGTGTGACACTGAGGTTAAATTAGCATTGTGCTTAAAGACAGCACCATCAAGATATGGTTTTCACAGCCCTAGGATAAAGGCCAGATACATCTACATGTAGAAAATTAGAATTGACCAACAGGAATTCTCCAGTTTGCTTTCATTCACGCTCCCTTCCTGCCCCGAGATTATCATGGAAAGTTTCAGGGGAATGCCAGAATTCATCCCTACTTTTGCTGCAAAACTGCGTTGCAGTTTGTAATGAGAGTGGAAGTATGAAATATGAAGTTAAGTACCCAGATTTTTTTGGTTCATGCCATCTATAATATCATCTTCCTTGTTGCACTTTGATGAAGAAAAGTCAGAAAACATTATAAAAGGCACAATGTGCATAGGGGGTAATAAATCTGCTGGATGCAGATAGTCAATTGCTGCGAGTCATAATCTGAAGCTTTGCTCTTAGCCTCCCACCAGTTTTCATTATCAGGGAAAATTGCTATTAATGTAATATGATAGCATCATGTCCAAACAGCTCGGCACTCATACATTTCATGCAGCTGTCAGAAGATGATAGACATTTAGCTTCAAGGTAAAGCCAAAGTTTGAATGTTCCTGCTTTTTATCTTTGAAGCTTTGTTACTTTAGAAGATAATTATCTGATTTTGTGACCAATGATGTGTTCCCAACACATCAAATTTTAATACCCATAGTACGGAGATTTTTTTTGTGTGTGTGTGTGTGTTTTGGAAGTTAGCAATTTTAGATAGCTTGACACAAAATATTCAAAGTATATTGAATAGCCAGGCATTAAAATGGGACCTGGAGGAACAATAGGAGCACTTCATGCTGGGGCCCTGACCAGAGTTTTCATAATGCATTCCAAATAGCATTTTCACAGTGCTTGTACCTAACAGGCTACAGATATTATGACTGCATAATTTTGATTCCTGCTTTTTAGGAAAGCAAGTCAAATCCTTGTTTGTGTATAAAAGCACAAAGAAATCCCTTGACATTCAGCTACTGCAGAATACAGTGAAAACAGACAATAAGACATAAAACCTTCTGCCAGCTGACAGATTATTTCTATACAACACTAAGTTCACTTAAGATACTGGGGGTTATAAAGATAGTAAAAGAAATAGCTAATAAAGCAACTGGGAGCTAAATGGCTTGTCTTAGCCCTAGATTAGAAAATAAATTCCTGTGTTACCATGACAAATTAAAAAGTCTTCTCCTATTCATGCAATCAACTAAGTGGAAACTACTCTTGAGACTTCATAATTATGAGAACAGTTACATATTCTTATTGTGAGTGGTAAAAAGCCTACCTGAATATCAAGCAGCAGAGAGCTCAGTTTAAGAGTCTATAAAGCTACTGAGAACTATTTTAAAATAATAGGTCAGAAAAAGTGTCGAAACCTGATGAAGCAACTTAAAAATGCAGTAATGTTGCCTATGACCAGGGCCTCAGAGATGCCTGCCATGACAAAGTGCTCTGCCTTCCATGCCTTCCAGGAGATTATGAAGAGGATGAACCAATGATATTTATGGAGGTAGGAGTCACACACAGTCAAATCAAAATGGGAAGTTCCAGCTCAAGTAACTTCTTGTCCAGACTAGAGAAGAGCATCGGAACTAAAGAGGTTGTGGCATTACTGTCCTTGAAGGTTTTGAAGATCAGACTCAAAGACCCAAAAAAATCTGCACTGATTTTAGCTTTGATCCCACTTGGAACAAGAATCAGAGTTAAAAGATGTTCTAAATCCTGTTCCACAATTAATTATCCCATGATTCCAGAAACAATGAAAAACAGAGTTCCACAGTGGAAGACATCAAGACTTTTCCTAAAGGAGATGAGGGTTGCTTTCCAGAACCAGTTTTGCCAAGTCATTAGTGTCAAACACAAAAGTCTCAGTGCTTAGGGTGCAATTTGAATTTTTTAATTCAATACCACTATATTCAGAACAACATTAATCAAAGGAGATCTACTCGACTTGCACAGTGTAGAGGAATGGTGTCAACAGGACATGCAATTCATCACCTGCACAAAATTCAGGGAAGCCTGTTAAATCTGCATTTTGAAGTCACCAAGAGAAAACATTTTATGAAACTATTAGAAGCTCAAAAGCAACTTCCACCCTTTCCTAAAAACTAAGAGGAATGCTTCAATAAGGAAATTACTGTCGGTCATGCATATGACAAACATAACTAATCAACAGTCAACAGGATCCACACATTAAACCCTGATATTCTGAATGAATTATATGCACACACTTCTCACATTCTATCCCCAATCTTATGATCCAGATTGGGCCACCTTATAGTTTGATTTGTTAGTGGACCCGAGAACAGCTTTTTCCTTCATCTTTTACTTCCTTAACTTCGGTGCTCTAAGATCCCAGTCTAGTTTGAAGGATAAATAACAATTACTATCTTTCAGCGCCTCCTGTACTACAAAATTATTTATGCAAAACATTTGGCATCAGGATCAGAAGAAAACATTTCTCTCTAGAAAATATGCCCATTTAAAAACAGATTAAAATAAAAGATAAATAAGGGGGCTCAGAAAGAGACAGGGAGAGAAACAAAGACAAAAATTAAAGATGTCAAGTTAAGTAAAAGCCAAACAAAGGAGTAGGAGCAAGTACTTTGACAAAGAAAATGCCTTCTAATATTTTATAAATTGTTTTGATCACATCAGTGAAATGTATTGGTTGAACTCATTACGGTTCTTTCAAGAATCCTGACAGAAAAACCAGATGGAAGAAACCACCTGTCAAACTCTTTGACAAAGAATTGACCAGAACCTACATGCTTTGAAGACTCTCCCCAACCAACCAACCAGGCTCTACCTAAAGCAGCGCAAGTAATGCTTCAGGAAAAGTCTTCCTGAGAACAACAGCTAAGAACAAACTTCACCAAGGAGCAGCAATTGTTGATAACAAAGCACTAGAACGTGTGGCAGGTACATAAGGAATAAACCGGGAGTTTATATCCAACAATTTCCTTCTTTCTCACTGGGACATCCCAGTGTTTTACAAGGCCCACAACAGTTCCATTATGAACTTCACATTTAACATAAGAACACACTGGAACAACTTGAAAACCTTACCTTGCTGATGTCTTGTGGTTGTTGGACCTAAAGTTGGACAAGAGATGATGGGGGCAGTCTACATCTTTTTCCAACAAGTTTAGTCTATTATAGTTGATATATTCATTACTCTATAGTAAAATTAGATTTTTATGAGATCATTTGATTGTGTGCTTATAAGGGGAGGGGAAAACCAGCAAGCCTTGATCCAGCCTGGCTACCCTGTACAGCAACGACAACTGTGTTTTATAAGCTGTTTCTGCTCTGGAAATTGAAGGACACCCCAGCTATGCCTTAAGGAGATATAGACACAAAGATTAATAGTGCACAGATACAGATGTCAAAGAATAAATACAATTACTGTTATTGCTGATGGTCCAAAATAGAAGATGTAGCTCACCTTCCTAACATCAGGCTGTTCAACAAAGTCTACATAATGGCCAGTAACCTGTTCTGAACAGCCAACCTGAAAGTGCTCCACGCTATTCCAGGGTTTTCTCTCAATGAAATAAAAATTTTAAAAATTAATTGGTATTGGGAAAAAGTTAATTCTTGTGTTTAAAGACCAGTTCTTGTTCATCTACCGTGGATTTAGAGATTAAATTTCTATTGCCATACATTGGTATGCTGGATGCAGCACTTGTACACTCCTGTGTGAGCGAGTGTCTTGCACAATCTCAATCCTCTCATGTCTTATATTGTTGTCTTTAAAATCAGTGTACTGGTTATTATTTATTACATGGGTAACTTCACCTGGAAAGTCCCAGGAGACCTGAGGAGAGGATATTTTCAGAAATTATCTGTCTCTGGAATTCATCACTTCTGGAAAGGCTACCAAGACCCTTATCAACTTCTTGCCAACTATGACTCTTTTAAAAAGTGGTTTTGCAAAGACTTTCCTTTTAAATACAAATCTTTCAATTATTTGATCACACACACTAAGAAAGTACTTCAGCTTTACACAAATTAACTTAGCAGATGCTAAACAGGATCATAAAAACATCCGTGTAATTTTGCAAAAACATTATATGAAAAAAGCAAAATGGAACTTCACAAGAGCAACATATTAATCATTGTATTTCATTAAAACCTGTCAGTGAAGCTTCTACACAAACTAAAATACCATCTACCCTATCAATATATAATTTGTGTTGCACAATGTGTCAGCACTTATTATCACCAACAAAACACTGTCCCCTACAGAACAGTAATGACATTTGAAAGTGTGCGGTATTGATTAGCAGTTGCTTAAAAGTGAATCACCACTACAATACAGCATCTATTCATGGTCTACATACCTTCACTGTCAAGATAATTTGCATGGAGAGCAGCTCCTTTAACCTTGAAATGTAAGCATTTTCCAGTACAGGATGTGAAAACAAACAACCATAAATGCATTAAGCAAGGGAATTAGCATTCTCTTCTTTTCAAGATCTGATATTTTCCAGTTGGATTGTTGGCTCAATTTCCATATTAAAAGACATTACTGCAAGTGTAATGCACGTATCATGAACTCACTAAAGCCATCTCATATTTCTATTACATGCTAACAGCAGAACATTTTTACTTTCAATAATACAAGAGGATCACGCTCTGCTTGCAAAATCCAGAAAGACACAGAAGATACTGCAATATAAAGAGTGCTGACAGAAGCAGAGCGTGAATTCAGCATGGCTTTCCTTTTAGACCAAGTGAAATCTAAAACATGATCTTTGATATTCAAGCTGATTTACTACATTTTTAAAACATTACCAACACCAAAAAAAATTATTACTCCTGCCATAACATTCAAACAGGAGAGGAGAGTACAAATCACAGATCATTCAAGGTACAGTTCTAACTTCACTGAAGAGAAAGAAAATTTTCAAATACCTCCAGAAATGTAAGAACTTTATTACAAAAAAAAGAAGGCCAAGTTATTTTTTTTTATGAAGAAAGAGAGAAGTATTCAAGGTTTGATAAGACTGACTCTTTCCTATACAGATCAACACACCATTTGAAAATTAGTATGGAACCCAGCAGGTTTCCCCACCAAATACGTTAGTAACGCATCAATGTGTTTGATTTTTTTTATTCTTGAACAAGGTTAAAATCTATCTTCTATCCAAAAGAATTTACATCTTTATATCTGCAGATAACATTAAATACTTGAAAACACACTGGAATGCTCTGTACCTAGTTTGGCATGGGGAATCACTTTGTCATTCATGTAGCCCAAACATCAGTGGGACTTAAAGGGGATGGAGATTCGAGCTCCTCAAGTTCCAAAACATCGTTTGCATTAATCATCAGAATTACACTGGTTTAAGACTCTCAGGTGTATATTTCTTTTATTTTCTAAGGTTTGATTTTAAGTCAGTGCTAGGAGACATTTTTAATATACCAGATGTCAGGAGTTCAAATTGAATTAACCCTAAATACAGTTTTTGATAAACTCTACACCATTTACCTGGCTGGTGGGGTTTTGAATTTGAGCTTTGGGTTAGGTGTCAGGTTTGGTTGGTGGGGACAAAGGAGATGTTCCTGTTGGTTTGGATTTTTTTGCAGGGGGTGGTGGTATTTCTTTTGATGGGGTTTTTTGTCTTTTTTGATTTAGAGTCATATGTCTACAAATTTTATGAATAATTTTTCCCTACTTTTGATAGGAAAAAGAAAACAACATCATTTTTGCAGCTTTAGAACTGCTCAGCTGGCAAAAGTTCAAATTGATATCCAAAAAGTCAGTTCTTCAAGCTGCATGTCTCAATCCTATTTGACCCTTCCTTCTAAGCAGTAGTTGCAGTGTCTCGAGCAAAGAAACAGCCTACAAAACCCAAAATCAACATAAGGCTGAATAAAAGAAAGGCAATTAATGTCATGATGATTGGACTAAACTTGTCTTAGAATTTAAGTCACTATTATACAATTTCAACTAAAGATAGATCTTCTGTATGAATCAGATTCACCAGCTGACTGCTAATTGATCTAAATCACCCCGTTATATTCACTTGGCACTGACACTCCCACAGTTGCAAGAAACTCCCGAGATCCAGCACCCCATCCTAGTCAGGGATAGAAAATGCAATTCTGCATCTTTAAAAACAGGAAGGCTCTCCTGACTGAACAACCTGCCCTGAGAAAACACAGTGATTTGAGACCTCTCAACACAATGAAAATTTGTTGAAAGGAGCAGGCAGAGGCAGACTCCAAACTGCTTCAGAGCGAGGCAGGCAGGGCTTACATAACACCGAGGGCTCCGGCAGACAACTTACATAAGGAAAATCTGAGGGAGCCTTCAACAAGCCTCTCATCAGGAAGAAACCTTTGTGGAAGGACCAAGAAATTAAGGATATTTTCATCTAGAAGCCATTCCTACGTTTGCAATAGAACAATGTTGACTATTCAGGAGCAAATAAAGAATTATCAAAACTCAGAATATTTTTTAAATAGAGTAGTGTCAATCAAAAGGAACCTGAGAAAGCATAGACCCTGCAGCGTTTTCAGACAGGCACTGATTTTTTTATTTTACTGTATGACAACAGCATTCCCCAAAGCCTGTTTTTCCAAAACTCTAATTGCAGCAGCTGAAGTGAATATGTTCCTGGCACCTAACCCTTGCTTTGCATCCCATATTTGAAGCCTGGCTTTGCCAGTGGGCTACACTCTCATACTTAGTACAGGACCTACTAAACACAGAGTGCTTACCAAAAAAATCTAAAGAAGTGTCAAGATTCAAATAGGCAGATGTCTTTTGACAGTCTAAGGGGAAAAAACAACACTTAGGAGAGAATTAAAATCTGAGTCAATTCTTAGGCCCCAGTAGTATTTGCTAAGTAAATGAAGAGCATGAATCTCTCTAGAGCATCAAAAAGCTTCTCCAAATCTGTATGACAGCTGTAAAGCCTCCAGAAATCAGACAAACTAGAAATAATACTGTCCTGTTTGCTTCTGGATGCTTTCTTGTACACTTAATGGTCTTCCATTGCTTTGAAAGCAAGGGGTAGAACATTTTTAAGTGCTAAATTTGCTTAAAAGCTCATCATAATTTCTGAAATTATTTACTGAACTGTTATTTTCCAAGCAATTTGCAGCATCCATATTTCATCTAAAGTCAAGTCTGAGGAAAGTCATATATACCAGATACTTCCAGAAGGCATAACAACATACATGGATAAGATTATCATAATGAAATAAAATCACAAAACATTCAATTAAAATAAGGGAAGCAGTGGGGGTTTTAAAAAACAAATACTTTCAAAAAGCAACAGAAATATTCTTATGCATCTTTTACAAACTCGAGAGGACACCAGTGCTGGTCACCCATTTGATGTTTGCAGTACATCAAGACATTAATAATTGCAGTAACTCCATCAATATTCGCAACTATAACCTGGCAAAAATTTTCTTTAATGAGTATCTCAAATTAACTTTCTCATTGCAATTTTAGTGTGGGTCAAATGACTCTTAATGTGCAAAAACATTTGGGCAGCAGGGACTGTCAATCATGCCTCAATTGTGAGCGCATCTCTTTGAAAGCAGCGTTTGCTGCGTGTGCTGACAAAATGAATCAAGTAACCTTTACATTAATTTTTCATTTAGCAAGCCTCTATTAAGCTAAATGGCACTCCAAAGCAGTTGGCAATTGAGGAATCTATACTGTCCAGATCCATAATCGTGCACACGTTTTATATCTTCACTTGTTTAAGGATGCTTAATTCATAATCAGGAAATGTGGGCTCCTCTGGTAATATCAGAAGTCTCAGTGCTTCTAAAAGTGGAATCTTGACTTTAAAATGACACGGACTCTGATCACCCAGAGCTCACAGTAAATACCAAGTATATTCTTGATGCCTGGCTAGCGGGGAGGGAGAGAGGGGGCGGGAAAAAAGGCACTTGTACTTAGAGCCCTCCTGTGCTCTCACCTCCTCAACTGTTGTGACAACCTCTGTCACTGACTCTGCATGTTGAAAATACTTGCAAATCTAAAAGTTTGGTATGTTTCTATTTACACAGGCTTACCGAAGAAATACACTTTGTAACAATAGAAAAAAATACATGCTAAAGTCATCTGTCATCCAGGCTCATTTGCCACAATCAACAGCAGGAAATAGCAAGCTTAAATGGACAGAGACATTCAGAATTCAAAATAAAAGAAAAAGCAACAGATATCTTGTAAAAACTACTGTAACCAGAAGGGAAGAAAAATAAAAAACCGATAGACTACACGACAGAGGAATAAAAATGCTCTAAATACCTGTCAAACCTGCGTTTTGTCTTTTCTCTTTCATTCAATAATGAAATATCATAATATAAGCAAGAAAGAAAAACAAAATAGCTTGGAAAGAATATACACTGTCCACCTTCAAAAACAGGAGCACAGACTGCTTAGTGAAACAGAAAGGATGCTGATGAAAAGGTAAAATGAATAGCTTCCAATTACCTACAATTATAACAACCAATAGGAAGCAATCTTGCCACTTCAGAGGGAAAAAATACATTACAGAAGGGATGACAGCAGCATTTACTATGAGGAAGAGAAGGAGGATTAAGGATTCCATACTGATTCTTTGTGGATTTTAGCACGATTGCCAAACACGGTACAGACCGTATTCCTCTAGCAAATGTTGGACTCAGTACTGGGTAGGTTTCATTTCTAAAGCCATTTTTACACAAAAATGGCTGCGCATGGAGCAACTCCAAAGTTAAAGATACTAGAGAGTTATGGCCCAATTAAAAAATTAAAAAAAAAAAAAAGCTTTTTAATAATACTTGATTATAAACTAATCAAAACTGAAAGCTCCATCTGCTTTATAAATTTAAGGTGTTCATACAAAACAGTGACCATGTAAGACTACACAGACCTCAAAGAATGTGAGCTGGAAGTATAATAAATATTGACTGTCCAGATTTTGGGAATAAAATAAAAGTTTGCCCAACATATTGAAGTGAAGCCATTTAAAGGCCTTGAAAGGCAGTAAAGACCGCAAATATTTTTGTTCTTAATATCTCTGTATTTTCGTCTAGTGAAATTCATATTTTCCAGTCCTGGGTATACAAATCTGAAAAAACAGAAACTGCTAAAGAGCTCATATGTCTTTAGTAATTACTAAAGCCAGTAGCTTTCATTTCAAAGGATAGCACAAGCTTTTTATTTCAGCTTCTACACGTACTGTTATATAATTTCACACATATATAAGCCTTTCGAAATAAATGCTACAAGCTCAAGGAATAATTTCCTTCACAATCAGACAAAAAATAAAATTAGTGTTACTCAGAACTGGAAAACCATGTCTACAAAAATCAGCAGAAATTTAATATGAGTTGAATGAGTGTTTTTAATCAGTGAATGTCTCAATGTTTTTCCATTTACATATTGCATTTTGAAAATCACATGTTAAATGCCTCAGAATAGCAGTCTCAATCTAACATCTTCCTCTTAGTCTCTCATATTTTTTTGCAAGTGTTGTAAAAAAAAGGTCTACACTACAGAAGTTTATTATAGGTTGCATATTTAAATTAAACAGAGACCTTGACAGATACCTAATTCTCAAATCTGCTTTTTCATTACCCTCTGCCCCAATTATGCAGACTTATACCAATTTCTCAAGTTTTTGCTACACTTCACTACCTTATTACCCAGCTGTGCAGCTGAGCAAGAAGATAACCACATTCATTCCTCTTATCTGTAATGATGTAATACATCTCAGCACTGGGTTGAGATGATTGAGGGAATAATGGGATTGTAAAAACTGCAGAGATGACAAACAACAGTGCAGCCGCCTTCTCCTGATACAGTGAATTGTGTACATACAAGCCCAGAGTGAAAATAATACAATGTGCACTAATTCTGCTCCTTGAATGAAGTTAACATTTTTCATAAGGAACAGCTGTTTCTGCACAGCTCCAGCACCATCACAATGCAGCAACCAGACCAAACACCCGCAACCTGGGCTGAAGCCTAGGCTTCGAGAAATAAGCATTGGAGTTTACTTTCCAGTGATAAAAAAAAGTCATCCAAACAGAAAAATATCAGGTTAAGCAAGGACTCTACAGATAGTGCAGTGCAATGCAAAGAGTCATCAGGGACTAGTATGCAATACAAAAATAGATCTTGGACAAAAGCACGTACAGCACTGCTTTCCTGTTCATTTTAAAAATTAAATCTGCCTCCATTTTCCCTGTTAAAACCTTCCTTATTACAACCGAAGAGATCCTTACCTTCTGAAGGAGCTGGGAACCTGAGTATTTGGCTGCAATAGATTTGATCTCTCCACCAAATGCTGAGGCCCAGAGCTTTACCCTGTGAAGGAAAAAAAAAAAAAAAAGAGACAGGAAGAAATGTAATACACATGTCATAGCAAGCAACAGAGACTGTACAGCTTCAGCTGCACTCGGAGGGATTCGAGCAATTTTGCATCAGAGAGCTCACTAAGGAACCTAAGCCCAGCAAAAGACCAGTGAAGCTGTACAAGTATAAGCACAAACTAGACCCTGTGCTAAGGCCTCTGATATGAAACTACCAACCTGCACCATTGAAATTTAAGGAATGAACTTGTAGAGAAACATGCTTTGGCACAACATAACATATATCCATTGAAAGGAAAGCAGCAGATAAAATGGCAAAAACAGTTCTGAATGATAAATTCCCGCATGAGAAAGAGTTAACAACGTCAATTTCAGTAAACACAAGCACTTAAAACTCAGTGGCCACACATTCCACCAACACATGCTCCTACAATAAAATCAAAGTAGTGCCAAGTGCCTTGGAGACAACCTCTTTAAACACAGCTGACAGAGGAGGAAAGGTGCCCTGGAACAGTCAAATATCTGCAATACAAAAACAGGAGAACTTGAGCAGCCTAGTTCTCCTCCTTGAACATGGTCCTGAGAGGAATAGCATGAAAGCACTTACACAGACAAGGGGATCTGCTGCTCCGATCCAACCACATCCACTAAGGCTGTGTTAAAAGCTGTCCAGAAGATAAAGAAAAAACCCCCAAAAGCCCGAAGAAGATTCAGGTGCTCTGGCATTGTGCCTCTCTGCCTGGAAAGGTTTGGGGAAATTCAAGTGAAGCTGAGTTCAGCAGCAGTGGGGGTTTTGCTTCTAAAAGCCTCTTTTCCCCCACTCTCACCCCCTTCCAACTAGAACAACACGGGAAAAGAAAAATTCACAGCTCCATCCTCATTCCTCCAAAGAGTGACCGTCTCTGTGTAATGGAAGGAGCGGACCAGAAGCGAAGCTCTAACGACTTGAAAACTATTGTGTCCCTGGTAACAGCAAAGCGTTTTCCAGCACTACTGCAGCCACTTGCATGTAGTTCTTTACAACTCCGCAGTCAGCAGTGTGCTGAAGTTACTTCAGTGACCTACTGCTGCTCCAAAGTGCCCTTAGCAGCAAGAAAGCAGACTATTGATTCCAACTGGGGAGGCTGTCTTCTTGCAATTACTGCTCACTTTGCAAATGGAAAGCTGCCTAGAGTTCTCCTTTCCCTCGCCGATAACCTCCAGCCTTCATCCCAGATCAAGCCAGCCAGTGCATTGGATCAGCGGAGCAGGAGCAGCAGCCTTTTAACGGGATAGCGCCGAGACAGAGAGGCAGGCACAGGAGGAGCTGGACCAGAGGGAGGGCACGGCAAAAGCAGAGAAAGTCTGGAGCAGCTGAAAGTGTAGTTGAGCCCTTCCAGGAAGGCGAGAAGAGAGCGCTGCACATTGCCGGGGGCTGAGCTTGGGAGGGCTCGGCAGGGCTGGCAGGGGCGGGGGCGTGGGGCCGCGCACACCCACCGGAGAGCGATTCAGGCAGGGCAGCGCTGCATGACAAGCGTCTGTCTGTCACCCAGCCCGGAGAGGGGAAGCACGGCCGGCGCTCAGCGCTGCGCGGTGCCCGGAGCATCCCGGCCGCGGCGCCGCACCGGGGCGGGCGCGGGCGGGCGCAGGGAGGAGAGCGGCGGTGCCTGCCCAGGGAGCATCGCCCGGGAGCGGCGGCTTCCCGGAGCGAGCCCCGGCTTTAGGTCAGGCTCGCACATTTAACTGAGTCATAGAGAGCACGTCCTGGTGCATAAAGGCACGTTTGCTGCTTCCTCCCACGCCGGAGCACTGCAGCGAGTCACTCTGCGAGAGCTCGGGACCAGCAAAGGCTTATGAATGAAAAGAAATGCAGCATAAGTAAATCAATGCGGGCTGACTCCAGCCTATGAATAAATTATTAATTTGTGCTCATAGAAGAATCCTCTTGATATAGCAAATATAGGATTACAAGCTCCTCCACTGAGAGAGCAGCGTGCGGAGCAGGAGGGATTGGTCCAGGTATTTTTGTTGTTGTTGCATTTTAAAATCTACCCTCCCTCTTTTTGCTTTTATTCGTCTCCTTCTGCTTTTTTCTCACCTTCTTCTCCACTAAATGCATAGACTTAAAATAGGAACTGAACTTTAATGTAAATAAGTATGGCAAGACCATGATCTGAGCATGGGCTGAGTCATCCTTGCATCCTACAATATAGCTCCAGTGTCCGCTCTAGAATTCTAGTTTCTTCCCTCTGTAGTTAGAATTAATACTTCAAAATATTCACTCTGCCTTTGTATACTGCTCTTGTCTTGTTTGACATTTTCTGCCTCGGAGCTCGAGAGGTAGTACCTGTATTTCTTTCCACATTAACATCTCTAAGAGAACTGAACAGTTTGCTTTAAATATCAAAACCTCTATTCAATACCTGGCTGACAAAAGCTTCCTGCTTTCTCAGAAGAAACGAGAAGTTTAAAGATAGAAATACTAACAGGGGAGCTGTGTAGAAAAGAGTAGCACAGCACCCTGCAACTTACACCACCCACCCACCATCCCCACCAGGAACAGTAAATAGATCACATTGCTCCCTGTACCGTTACCTTCATATGAGGGCAATAAAGGAAAATTTCTTAAAAGGAGCATTTATTTTGTTTATTACTCAACCATTTTGGAAGTCCTGTTATCTGTGCTGCAGTGTTCTAAACATGCTGCCATGTCACCAGGTGTTCAGCTTACCTACAGGCAGAAATGTAAAAATGCACATGGCTGACTAACAGTATGCAATCAATTATGTGCTCCTTTGAACATATTACATAAACAACAATATCTTTTCAAAGCTAGGAATGAAACAGGAATGGTTGATTGTCTCAATACTTGTGCTGTTTACTTCTTTTTACATGCTAAACACTGTCAGGAAGTAAATTCACAAGCTCATTTTGCAAGACTCAAACTGTTCTTATGTTAACAAAGATCCTTATCTGCTACAAGCAGGCACAGTGCACTGATGACAAGTAACTGTTACCTTCATTTTTCAAAGCATTACTGGAAGCCCTAGAAACTTTTTGAAAGCACACACAATGTGCCTGTGTTCAAGAGGCCAGCAAAATCTAACAGGTATTTAACCCACCATTAATCATTGGCAAGAGAAGATGATCAAGTCACTCATCAGACCTTGACTTTGTTTACATTTATCATACATTCAACACTATATCAGACCTACAGTTTATGTATCTGGTGTGTACATACTGGACACTCACATTTGTTTAATACAGAAATTTTACTATTGCTAGTCTAAGAAATTCACTTGGAAAAGAAATTTTTGCTTGACAAGAACAAGCTCCTTTTGTGTTAACAAAGTGTACACTGTACCACAGAGTGCTTTCAGCATCTTTCATTAATGCACAGCGGGGATGTCCGTGCAGGAAATCAGCTCCTCCTGACCATTCAGTGAATGGACAGTGAGCCTGAGCCATAACACACACAAACCACTGTGAGTGACACCACAACCCGGCTGCAGCTGTGTCCTGGCCTGACCACTACTGACTGTTCCTGGTATGCAGATCACTGCAGTCTTGACACCAGATTCAAAATTCCTGTTAGCATTTCTCCCATGCTACTCCCATAAGGATGCAGAAACTTTCCCTAAGTGGGTTGGCAGAAGGAAGGACCAAGGAAAACACAGAAAAAAAAAAGTGGTAAGCTCTCCTGAAGGGTTTCAGTCCTTTATACTGGGGACAGAGCAATGTGTTTCATTATTTGGTACAGCCTTGTGATGTCCTGGAGCAAAGGCAGAAGAAAGCCAAGTTTCAAAGCACAGTAATGAATTTATCTTTTGGAAGTAATGTGGCATTTCTATCAAGTCCTTATGCTGTTATAGACAACTGCTGAATCTGGAATAATTTCTGGTCCCACTAGAAAATGTATGCACAGATAACTGACCAGAGAAGGAAAACATTTATGCACATAGCAAATATGCATTCTGAAACCAAAGTGCATCTCAGCAGAAAGCGCAGGTAAGTTATTTACATGCCACTGGTCTCGGAAGTAGAGCTCCCCATACAAGTGCATTATGTTGCATCTCCCTGCCCCTGGCCTCCCATTTTTAGGGGATAAAAAATGGGAACTAATTTTCTGCTGTGCCCTTGATGATTAAGCACCACGGTGCATTTCAGTATCTCAGAGAAAATGAAAGAAGCTGTTTTCCCCATGAAAGCAGAAATAAAACTTAGATATGTGAATCAAATGTTGTAATTAAAAGTCACAGACAGGGGCAGAGAAACTTGATGAATCCCCAAAGGTTTTTCACAGGACCACATTCAAGAAAATAACCAAGGGATTGGAGGAAACACAAAAAACAGTCAAACCATGCCACAAATAAACAAACAATCCAGGCCAAGGGCAAAGGGTAATATGAATTTTGACACAAAGGCTGAAGCAGAGACTACAGACTACGGCAAACTCCCATTTATAAATACACAGAATAACTACCTGAAGAATTAATCCCATTGTTCTCTCTTCTTCTACCTCCAGATACAGTTACACTTATGAAAGAGTGCAGAAACAGGGTCACATTTGCATCACGAGAGCATACTTTGAGGCCTCTGATTAGACACGTATCAAACCCTAATAAAAGTCAATCGAGAGGCATACAGAGAAGAGAACATATGGTGCAGGGGAGAAGGGTAGGAGGAAATGATATAATTAACACAAATGTTTATTGTATTTCTTTTTTCAGATGCTTATCTACAATGAGTTCTAAACAGAAGTAATAAATGCAGAAGGCTGAAGTACTGAAAGCCTTGCTGAAGATATAAGCCACCTCCACTGGAAATTAATATTTAAAAAAAGAATACAAGAAAGGAAATACATCAGTTTATTTATATTCCATGTATATTAGAAGATTCAGATACTGCAAAAATAGAAAAGTCCTAACTGCTCTGCATGATGTGGTGTTAATACTTGCTTTGTACTATATTCCTCTGCAATTCTAAATACTAAGATTATAATCATCAGATGTTTTCTCCACAGTGATTTTTTTTTTTATTTAACAGACTAAATTGTCCATTCTCCCCATTGTTTGAAATATTTCTTTTTAAAAATCCCCCCCTAAATAAAGGCAGTGGGAGGATAGAAAGAGAAAAAGCAAAAGGATATAGAGCCACCTCATACAATCAACAATTTAATATAATGGCCCATGGTGAAAAATCCTTCCAGCATTTAACAAATCCATGCAATTTTCCCTTACTTCTGTGCAAGCATAATGTTTCACATACACTTACACGTGCAAAACAGAACCAGGAGAAGTAGAGGGATGACAAAAGTTATCTCAGCTTTGCAAAGCTTGAGATTGTCAGATGAAAGGCAAAATCTGGAGGTTCTGAATTTATTATTTGGAAACAACCTAATGGTGGAAGCACTCATCAAACAGTGCTCGCATGCTGTGAGAACACGGACTCCCTTGTTTGAAGCAATCTGTACATCTGAGGAGGAGCAGGAGCCTGCACACGAGGCCTGCTCTGCAGAGACTGAACATGTGTCCATGTATCCTTAGGATTTTAGGGAGGTCTCATGTTTAATGAGAGCCTAAGTGTTCCACTGGTGTGGGAATGCCAAGTTATTGGCCAATTCCAACCCACTTACAACAAAGATGGAGGTCAAGTAGCATTATTCACTGGCTTAAATCAACCATTTCACATAAGAGGCATGAGCTAGTGTTTTGGAGAAATAAATATACTGCAGAAATTCTAAACCACATCAGTGTCTTACACGCAACTTTATAATATTATCATCTCGGTTTTGTATACTGTCCAGGTCAAATCAAACAGCAGCATTTCATCTATGAGTGTATTAAGGGCATACACAACCTATGTTTACACACATAATCAATCCTCTACATGACTGGAAATACAAATCTCTACAGGTTTTTAAAAATACTAATATACAACCATAATTAGTATGTTGGGAGTGCAGCATTTTAGGTTACTGTCACGTTATCTTTAGCACACTTCAACACCCAATAAACCTCACAGTTTGCCATAACCCCCCAAGGAACGTGTGGTTAATTTAGCTTCCACAAAGCCTAAGATCAGCTGGCTTTTGAATCTCCACAAGGAGTTAAAATGCAAAAGAGCAAAGCATTATCACATCCCAGCCTATGAGAGCTCACACTGCATAGCAAGCTAGAATGCTTTAAGCTAATTATGTTTATAGCTAACCAAATCCAATTTCAGCAGTCCACTGTAGCTCTAGTCTGTTACTGCCATTTTACATAAGCTTCATTTATTTTGAATTTTCAACTATTAAGACAAAGTCTGCCTTTGGTTTCTTTCAAGTGTTTCATGCTGGGAAATGAACTCTTCTGTAACCAAATAAACTAATTTTTTTACTCACAAAGCTAGTGCTAGGTTGTAAATGTTAATGTTTTCAATACATTCAAAATACCTGCAAACTGAAGATAGGACTTAAAAATGAGAAACTGTAATTAAGAGCTCTGATATAATGGACAGAACACTAAGGAAACAAACCTATCTAGCATTCTTTCTCTGACAATAAAAAATGGACTAGAGGTATTTAAGCATGAATCTATTGCTGTCTACACTGTAGAATGAACCCCGGTCATAATGGCCTGTGAATGTTCCCCCAAACCTCAAAAATTCCTCAGAGTCACTTGAAGGGACTCTCGTTGCAGCCCTAAGGACAGACTGAGTTAGGAAATGCGTTGCCTTTCCTTCAGACCTTGGCGGGGCTGGTGACACAAACCCTGGGTGACAAAAACGATGCATTTTTAGCAGGAAGGAGGAGCAATGGTCCTGAGCAGCCATGGCCAAAGGAGCCCGGTCTGCGGCGAGGATGAAGCGACATCTGTGGAGCCACTGCCGGCACAGAGGTCGGGTTTCCGACCGCTCAGCTGACAGCAACCTGCAAACTTTGGACTAGCGTTCGATTATTTTCAAAATAACATCCTTATTGCCAAGTGGAAAATATAACACACCTTTTGATCCAAGAAACAGTGTCATGTCAAGCAATTACATAAAGCCATAAGGTACTTCAGAGGCCCATAATTCTGTCACTCTCCAATTAATTCCTGCATCACAAGTATGAATTTTGCGGTGGGAATGTGACTTTTATGAAGTCTTGACTAAACTGCCAGTTTCTTGATCTGATATTCACCACTGTGCTGCTTCTTGATGTTACAGAAAATTAATTTTGTATAATTCCATAGCAGCAGTTGCTAACCTGTGATCCACCTCTGCTCTATCACTTTGTTGAGCCTTTTTCATTTATTGTGAACATTGACTGATCGTGAAAATTCAAAGTTATCTCAAAAGGAAAGCTATCTCAAATTGGAAATAGTATGTATTAAAAGGTAACACACTGTGGTAATGAATTCCATTAAATTATTGCATAAAGAAAAATAATATATATCAACAGAATAAAGAGTCCTGTGAGATTATTAGACTTACATATCTGATGATCACGATCGCAGAGAAAGGCCACCAGGAATTACCAAAAGGCAAAAAGTTTTAAATAAGGTTTTAAATAATATCAGGAAGCACAAAGAAAATGTCAACTTTTCAGAGTTTGAAATTGATTTAACTTCAAGAAGAGTCATTATTTGTCTTAAGGTCACAATAGCAACCTGATAAAACCTGTTTAAAGAGTTGCTGGGTTATGCAAATCAAGACTCACTTCTTAAGTGGTTATTGTCGCCTTGGGTAAGAACCAAATTTAAGATTGCCTTTTTTCCCCACCGGTGTGCAAGTGCCTACTTGTTCTGGTGAGCAATAATTGAAACCTGGCTGCTGTAGACAGATGCAACAATCTATTATTAGGGCACTTCTATAATACTCTAAGTCAGTGTAAAAGTGGACTTGGGCATAATGAAATATTCCAGCATCACACAAAATACCCTATAACAGGAAAAAAAAAACAAAACAAAACAAAACAACAATAGTCTCTTACGCTGAGGTTTCAAATTCTGGCTTGTGCATAATGCTCAAACTCTATTTCTACTTTAATAATATAATTTGACATTACATTTCATGGAAAGTTCACGGCTTCACCTGCAGAAGAATAGCAGATTTATAGGATTGTGGGGTTTTAAAATATACTAAAGCATGATTATGTGTAAAAGATGCAAAGTAAAAGCAAAATTGATACCCATAAATATACTAATAAGTGTTAGGTGAAATATTTGCCAGAGCATGCATTTCTATTTTACAGGCTGTTAATCCATCATAGTGTCACTAATATTGCAACAGACACACTCAGACTGCTGTGCTTATTACTTTTTGATGCATCACACCATTTTAAACATTAATACTAACAAGTTCAGGCCATAATACAGTCATCCTTCCTACCCATAAAAAGGAAATAATCACCACCCACAAATAGCAGTTTGTATTACAATTTTACTTATAAAGACCAATCCTACATAGATTTTTGAAAAATACAGAAAAAAGAAGTTCTGAGTCAAACTTATTACCATGTGTTTTCCCACCCCAATATTTTGTGTGTTTGAGGGCTGGGGTTTTGGTGGGGCTGTTTTGGTTCAGGGGTTTCTTATGCCATGAAACTTGATCTTCAATTGGGACCAATAAACTAGCTTTAGATAATGGATTCAAGGTAATATTTGAGCAAAAGCCAGTGACACCACTGCTTAATTCAAAGGGGGTGTTTTGTTATATGTGCCATTTATCAATGACCTTACAAATAAGAATAAAAAAGTTTGTGCAGTTCTCAGCCCTCCAGCTCTCAGCCATTACTAAATATAATTGTCTCCATTTCAATGGTGAATGAACTTACTTTTCCTCAAATTGGTATTTTGTGGAATTAGCCGAGGGCTGCTCAGCAAGAAGAAAAAAAGCAAGTGGAAATCTTTTCAATTTTTACAAAAATGTCAAGACCTCAGGCCCCAAGAGCTTCCCCTGGGCATTACACAACCTGATACTTAATTTGGTACTTGTAAACTAAAGATCCCTGTTTTTCCTCCAATACATTTATTCCCCCACCATTTTGTTTTCCATTACTGTGTGTCTCTATTGGCAGTTCACACCTTCATCTATTGCAAGTCCTCCTTTTCCAAACCACAGAAGGGTGCTGCCCATTTTCTCACAAAAACACATCAAATTACCTCAACACTTTTCCAACTACTTTGATCCCTCAATTCCATGTTTCCATCCTTCTTTGGAAGTGTCGCAAAGCCTATTTCACCCTAGATACCCTTCTGATTCCTACAGAGTGCTGGAGAAGAGAAAGCCATCTGAATCACAACCTTTGCTCACTTCTCTCTCAAGTTCCCATAAATTTGAGCCACAGAAGCTGTTCAGTCTCCAGAACTCCATGAAAAGCCTTCCTCTAAGTGATGCCCTGTGCTCCAGTGACACTTGTCTCACAATCAAGTGGTGCAGCCGCAAGCCCCTGAGGGCACTATTGCCATCCTGAGCCCCCTGAGCCCTCTCCAGTGCCCGGCTGATTCCCTGGGCTCTTCCTGCTCACCGGGAATCTCCACCTCAGGTGTCATCTACTCACACTGCATAGAATCTTCCTCCCAAGCAGCTGTTCTAGGAAACTCCTAACTTGGCTTCGAGCTTTAAAACCTAAAAGTCAGACCTTTTTTGTAGTTGTCAAAGGAAAGCAATACTACAATGTTTTTGTCACCAAGGAAAACGACAACATTTCAATGGCACTTCTTTCCAACAGTTTTGTCCCAGTAGTCAGGAGTCTGGTAGGTTTGCTGAACCAAACTAATTACTCCCAGGCAAAGCAAGTTAGTCATAACACACAGCTGAGAAACTGCAGGGCTCTGAAGAGATAAGCTCTCCCAAAACAAGTAAATAAAAAGCTTCAGTTTCCCAAGACACTATTTAGTTATTCTGGATACAATCAGGACATGCCCAGTGTTTAACCTACAGATACACAGAGTCAACTACAGTCTTTTAGCCGAGCTGAACTCTTTCACACCGCCCTGGGTAACATCTGATCCCGCAGCCTGTTGGCAGCAAGAGGCAGATCTGACAACAGCAGAGACTTCAAGGAGCACTTTTTAGAGCAGCAGTTACATATTTCTTGAAGCAGTAAGACCAGGGAACTGCAGTAGTTGAAGACAACACATGTCATCTTTCTGGGCATCTTGCCTTAGCTGTACTACCCAGAGAGCCGGTGTTATGCATTTTGAGGAGTTGTAGATGAAATGACTAGGGATTTATTTTTAAAATCTGAGTGCCCTAATTGCCCTTATTTGCCACATCTAGCACAATAAGCACCCTTCAGCACCCTGCCACCCCCATCCTGAGACTAAAATACAGTAGAGCACACGCTGCTCAAGAATACAAATTGCCAACGGGGCAAAGTAATAATCTCAAGGCTTGCATCATTTCACAGTCGAGTTGTTTGAAGACAGGCTAGCCATTACATAGAGCAGCTGTGTTATCTGGCTTTTCCTTTCATTCATTTACAGACTTGAGCTGCTTTTCTAAGTCACTTGAAACTATTTTGCTCATTAACAGTTTTTGTTCAGTATGCAGGGAACTGAGCTATAGCAAAAGCACACAAAGGCTTCCGTTCTGTATGCATCGATGTTTTAGGGACATTGTTAGATTGGAAGCCTGTCAGGGCCCTCCAGATATGTTACAGCATTGGCTGGAATTCACTAGGACACGACAGAAAGATCTGTCTTCACACACTTGTGCAATCTTTTTTCACAGAGCTGACTGACATGACTGCATCTTGGTGTTATCAGTCAATGTAAGGATCAAAGACTCCTCCATGTGCAAAACAGAATGACCCAACAGAAATAAAATTTAAGATTTTCACACATTCAGTTTTTAGTGCCCAGAAACAAGGGGCATTCTACATTATTCCAAGTAGAAAAGCTTCATAAAAAAAACCCACTGCAATCTGAGGAATATGAGTTGCCAGTTCTTTTTTTCATTTGACTGTTTTTTTTTTCTACATGCCAGAATGCAAAACTTAGGCAGAAAGCTGCAGTTAAATATAAGATGGGATTTAAAACCATACTGTCAGAAAAAAAGAATATCAGGTTAACAGAGATATCTTTCAGTTCTTTAATATTTCATTCTTAATGATCCTTCACTAACAGAAGATCTGTTCCTATTTTTCACACTGGAATGCTCTTCTATTATTATATTGAAATATTTGTTGTTATCACTGTACCAGTAGTAACATACACAAATACAGGGAGAGAAATACTTAAAATAAATCCTATAAATTTATGATTTAAAAAGAGGATTCCTGTTTTAGATGTCTTTCCAACACTACCACAAGCAATTGTGCTTTAGATCTCAACTTGTCCTCCATCACATCCCTCTTAACCCTCCTATCTCTTTCCCTTTGTTTAGGGGAATATGCTTCTTTTCTTTTAAATTCCACCCTTGTTGACCTTCTATGATGTAGACACTTAATAAATAGAAAAATAACAATACATTTATCACACCAAATAGCCTTTCACCTTTCAGTTGTAGGTAGAAAGATGTTTGTATAGTCAGGATTACTCTCTTCAAGTAAGACCAAGTTATAACAAAATGTTGCAGGTTTAGAAGCCTCCTTCCTGATGGACACTGTTACATTGCTTTAAAAAACAGCATTCTATGTAGGAGAAAAATATTCTGCAAAATCCATTACTGCTCCATAAAAGTCTCATACAGAGGTATTTACATAATGAACTGCAATTACTCACATTATATTTATCTAGTGAAGAATGAAGCCATTGTGTGCAGTGAGACGCGCCTGTTCTGCACTAATAGACACACAGAGGAAGTTACCTGGTGAAATAACACATCAATCACGGGTTAACACCAAGCCTGCACCCGTGTAATGCCATTTCCAGTTCATTAAATGAAACCAGCTGCAGAACCTGCCATTGTGCCAGCCTGTCAAGGCTCAGCACGAGGGGAGGAAGGGATGTGCAGTGAGCTTGAGAGCTGTTTGTTGTGGGCAGGGAAACCCTTTGTGTTGAAAGTGCTGTGACAATGACCAAAATCAGCTTCACAGATTATGCACACACTAAATCTGCCTGCACTGGAGCAGAGCCCTCAGCCCCTGGCTAACAGGTATTTTGTTATATAAATAACACCACAGTGAGAGTTGGAGTAGCAATCACCAACACAGGAACTGAAGTCCTGGAGTCACAGAATAGGTCAGGTTAGAGGGGACCACAGTGGTCCAACCTCCCTGCTCAAGCAGGGTTATCCTAGAGCACTAAGTCCTGAGGCTGGATCCTGCCAGGAGAAATTCTTTTCCTTGCTGACACCACAAACCTGTATATGTATTTTAAAATTTAATGAAAACTTGACAGAGGAAAAGTCTGCTCTACTTAGTGAGTTCAGAGTTCACAGGCTCAGTAAGGCTGGGTAAGCCTTCTGTTAGTAAGCATGCAACCTTCCAAAATGCCTGCAAAATCAGCCAGCAAACTGGACCCTGAGTTCTGGAATAGAAGGAATTTGATTGATTTTTGAACATATCTGAACATTGTCAGTTTTGGGTAAGCACATTTTTACTGTATCTTGGACTTCTACTAACACATTCATATACAAGTGTCATTCACTAGTGAGTACTTGCAGATCAGATGTAGTTTGCTCTGTACCACACTTTTGAGCCTTTCTCCTCAAAAATTAATATTGGGAAATTACACAACCGCTTCATTTGACTTACCAGAATGAGACTGTTCTTAAGTGCTCCAATACAACAGTAATCAACCCCTGTTAGACTGAAAAGCAAAACGCAGGTATATTTAGACCTTATGTAACATTCCTCAATTCTACTCTTCAATATTAGCAAAGTCCATCATCTAGAACTATTTTCCTTTATGATGGCATTTTAAAACAACGTGATCTTTGCATGGTGGCTGTGTGAGTGCAGCAGGTCTCCACAGCACATAAAGACTCCCGCTGTGCTAAAGCGAGAGTTTCTCTCCTTACATTTCCTTTAACAACTATATTCAACAGCTGCTACAGCATTTCACAGTCCTCTTCAGAGGCATGTGGGGAGGAGGAGAGGATAAGAGGCAGATAGACAAGTTAAGCACCTGCTCTAGTCCAAAGCAAAGTGGAGTTCAAGCAGCTGCAAACAGGGACTTTAAAACTCAGAAACTTATGCTGTTAGTTCTGTGCACACATGCATCATCCAAAATTTAAAAAGTATTACTGCAGCAACAATTTCAAAAAATTAAAATACATTAGAAACACCTCCTCACATCCCCTGCAAACACAAGAGAAACAGCTCCAACCCTGTTTTCTCCTTTCCTCAGCTGCTCCTTTTGCAGGGATTAAGAGATGGCTTTAAAATTTAACTTACAGACAAGCACTTGTCTACCAAATAAAAGTTCACTTTTGGTCTTAATACCTTCAGTTAAACAAAAAAAAAATCCATTTTTCTCACCAAAAAAAAACCCAACAGAGTAAATTACAATTTTGCATAAGAAAAGTTAAGCTCATGACACACTTTTGTCAATAACATTTCTCATTTTCATAAGTAGACAGAGAATAAGAAACATCAACATCCCTGCTAAATAAACTCACCTTTGTGCATAGCAAAGCCATCTTAGTGAGAGACTATTGCATTTGATGAAGGGGTTTGTATTGTGCCAGTCAGAGGTCTTGACTCAGTTTTGTACTTTAAACCACAAAACAAGCATTTCTGAGATAACACAGAAGAAAAGTCAGGAGTCCAAATATTTTTTTTACTGTAAATTAGTGGAAAAGCTAACATAGAGGCAGAACAAAGAAGAACAATCAAAAGGAATTATATTCTACAGGAACAGAATTTTGTCACAGTCATGGGAAATAAGAGCCAGGATGGCAAAACAGCAAATGGACTGCCCCACAGGGCTGGAGCACAGCGCCTGAGGGCAGGCAGAGATATCTGCCCCAACATTCACTAGAGAACTCAGAGAGAAGGAGAGAGAGAGAGATCAGTTCTTTTACGAGTAAAGAGAATTTGGGACATTTGCTGAGCTCAGAGTAAAAACACAGTGGAAAAAAAAGGTATATAAATATAAAATTCTGTTACTTTGATGACAGCTATTTGAATCAGATGAGCTAAAGAAATGGTCCTACAGGAAGAACAACAGAGCACACAATTTAGACTGACCAAAAAAAGTAATCATAAATAGTAATTAAATATTTTTAAAATCCCAATGAACCCAAGAAGCAGATCTTTTTTCAGCTACTATGTCCATAATTATAAAGGTGAAGGATATGATTGTGGCTGAAACAAGGAGATGCAAAACATACAGAGCTGCCTGTCAAACCTGAGGAGATGCTACTGCAGAAGTAAATTAATGGTGTAAACAGCTCAGCTTTTTTTCTCCTTAAAGTTGTATTAGTTCTGTTTCAGCAGTTTAAGCCCATGCCTGACATGTTCAAGTCTCATAATTCTCCCTCCCCAAGCCCCAAACCATGCCCTTAGTGGAGGGTAATGTGAAAAGCAGATTTTCAGTAACTTAAACTTTCAAAATGTTCCCCTCCTTCTGCACAGTCCCCTTCAGAACCACTCAAACACTGTTTACGTACAGGTTGACACAATGCAATTCTAGCACTTGATTATTTCACTGAACTGTGCAAGGAGAGAAACCCAAACACAGGGCTGAAAACAAGAACAATCCACTGCTAAACACATCCTAAAAAGAGGGGAGGGTAAGTGCATCCTCTCTCTCAGGGCCTGCCATCAATCAGAAAAGGGAAGATGATTTCCAGCAGAAGAGATTTTTTTACCATCCCTGTGATCCTGATCACCAGGCTCACATCGTACACCAGCCCTCTGTAACAAAGACAGCAAGAAGTTGGGGGAGAAGAATAAAGTTCAACCACACTGTGTCACACACAATCCCAGGTGTTTATACCTTTACAGATGTGAAATTTTTGAGACAGTAAGACACATTTTATATAAACATAAGGAATGGCTTACTTTAAGTCTGCTGTTTAACTATGAATGGAACTAGTACGCAACAGGGAGAACAAGGACTAAGCTGGGTCCTTTTGTTTGTTTTTAACAACCAGAATTACACTTCATGAGTTGGACTAGAGCTAAAGTGAAATTACTGCACACAGGAGTAAGAGCCAGAACAAATTCATTATTATGGATCTAAAATAACTCTATGACAAAGCATACCAGAAGTTATTCATTGTGTATATACAGAATGACATGTAAAAACTTTGCATAAAATGGAACTGCAGGCAGATATGTACTCTCAGCATCAGCAGGTGGCATTAGCAGAGCATATTTTACGTGTTTCTTAGCTGAAGCCTTAGGCTACTTTAAAAAAAAAACTTGGCAACAATGAGTTAATTAAATTGTAAAGTGGCAGTGGTACTAGTAAGAGTTAGATGCCCACAGGAGACGAATCAAATGTGTCAGTCTCTAAGGAGCAGGCTGGTAACCCTTCAAATCAGGAAAAGCCTATTACTTACTAGTCAGAAATACACTGTACTTTCTACTTTCAACAGCTGAGTCCCTTCAGAATGGAATTATTCTAGAATAAGACCATAGAAGACCTAGAATAACCTCTCAGTTCATGTTAAATATGTGAACCAGGAACAGGTGCCAGATAAATACACAGCTAGTTAGGGTAAACACATTATTGCGTTAGCAGTAGTTCACATATCAATAAAAAGGAAATATTATTTAAGATTTATAACACATTGAGGCCACTAAATGAAAAGATCTTTATTGCTGGAAAACTTGCCATTACAAGGTAAAAATCCAAGCAAAACAGCACACTAAAAAAGTTTTTTGATTATTTTAACAGATTTCACCTTTTATTCTGTGCCCTGTCATTATACTTGTCCTGTAATTATTGAGCTATTAGTACAGTCACCCAGGACTTGCCTAGAAAGACAAGTTATTCTTTCCTGACATCACCTGTGATTTATTTCAAACTTTTGGGACTGAAGACTCAGAAAGAAAATGCATGTTTTGTAGATGCTTTCACACCTGCTCTGGGAGTGAATAAGAAAAAGGAAATGCTGTACAATGTAGGACAATCCTGCTAAACACAGGAACAGTGCAGGGCACATCCGTGTTCCAGCCAGCACCCATCCTACTGAACAGGAGATTTAGTAATGCTTCAAGAGAACAGCAGCACACAAACCCTCAGGGAGTCACGGCACCTGCTCCCTGACCATCCCCCCATCCCAGCATGGGGAAAAAAATTTAAATTTTTTTAAAAAAATGACACCATATGAACCTTTTGGGAAAGGGCATTCGAGTCTCCAGGATACAAATTCACCCATTAAACATCACTGCCTCCGTGCCAAGTGCCCATCTGTGCTACAGGCTGGTTTGGAGAGCTGTGTCTGGCTTTCGCTCACGAAAATATCTCTTTCCTCACGGTGTATACTGGGCAGATTAAGAAATATTTACTAGACTGGTTGCCCAGCAAAACATCCCCACCACTGGGCACTGAAGAGAAACACAGTCCAACCCTTCCCAGGAAATTCCTCATGCCCAGAGAGCCCAGACTGTGAGGATGGAGGCAAATGAGCTGACACACAGAGCAACAGTACTTCCCAAGATCCAACAACAGCTAAACTTCACTCCAGTGCTTTCTGCCAGGGTGAGCCCATGTCATCACCTGCCTCAGCACAGTGCATGAGACATACTCCAAGTCTTGGCTTTGACTAAACCAACTACATCCCTCCTACCAGATTTCCTACTTCTCAGACCTTGGATTGTTTTATTAACCCCTGGGTCCATCACTCATCTTTTGGTGCAAGAGTCTTCTCTGCTTTTCCAATGTGCTACTTAACTTCTTATCAAATAATCTGTTCTTTACCTACATTCTGTTCACTTTTTCCTGCTCTATGTTGTGTTTCTCCCCTGCTCTGCTGAGATGATGCGTTCAGAGAGTACATTTGGAAAATAAAACAGTATTTTGCAAAAGCTTTGATCTATTATCATTTGCATGCTCCTCCCCATTTCAGTCTCAGTTCTTCTGTGTTTACTACAGCTACAAAAAACCACCACCCGACACACACTGAGCTCCATACACATTATTTAACTACTGAGCTGTTAGCTTCACATGCTATATTGGGAAAATTCCTTCTGAAATACAAAACACAAAATCCATTACATACTTTTAACAACCTGTAAAGATTGTCTCGTTCACTGTAAGTCCTGCAAACTGTCACAAGCATAAAATATTACACTGCAAGACCTTTAGAAATCAGCTGGTTATAGGCATAGCTTGGAAATCAGATTCTTCCTACATAATGAGCAAACCAAAAGGGAAGAGTACAGATTATTTGGCACCAGCTTGTTGTGGTTTTAAGGATATATAACCAGTTTGGGTTTTACTGGGTTATATACATACTTTTCCACATATAATGTTCATTCAAAAACTTGCCATTTTGTGGACTCTCATTTAGCTTTATTAAATTATATAATGACAGAATTTCTATTTAAAAAAAAACCAAACAACAAACCCAAGCTAGAACTATAAACTGTGGCTCCACATTATTGGAAGCTGCTGAACAGAGGATACTCAAAAGGACCTGCATCTACTGTAACCATAATCGATTTTTTATTTATGAATTCTCCCTCAAAATTCCCCTTGCTTTATTAGAAGTAAAGGTAGAGAAAAGACCTAGTCTCACACTAGATGAGGCAAGCTTTTCTACAAGACAGTAAATATTTATTGAAAACACTTTTAACAGGTCTAAATGACTTTTCCTATTCCCAGACTCCCACATTTTCACAGAACCAAAACACAGTTGAATCATTAAACTGTCTCCACAGTAAAGCACTCAAGCAACGCAGTGCTTCAAACACTACAGAGAAACCCAGAAGAAACTGAAAACAAAACACAACAAGAATCTCTGCTACTTGTAATAAAGGATCCTTTGCCGTTAAGGAAATGTCTCCCTAACAAAGAGTTTTGGAGTTCTGTAAACCTTGGTACCACAAACCTGTGTAACACAGTCATTAACTCTTCATTTCTGCTCAAGAGCA
This sequence comes from Pardalotus punctatus, assembly GCA_013400915.1. Taxonomy (NCBI): domain Eukaryota; kingdom Metazoa; phylum Chordata; class Aves; order Passeriformes; family Pardalotidae; genus Pardalotus; species Pardalotus punctatus. The sequence goes on along the minus strand of VZTX01010347.1, from coordinate 59,430 downwards.
ACCTGCTACCATCTGAAAACAGATCAGCCAGGCAATTTGCCGTAGCTTTGTCTATGCCTTTTGCAAACCACACAAATAACTCTGCTCTTTCTGAGTAAGGCATCAAACTTCTGGCCATGCAACTGTGCACCAGGTTTGCAGGAGACTGGGGGGAAATAGCAGCCAGGGGTAGCACTGGAAATGTGCTTTGATGGCAGCCTGGTAAGAACAGCACAGCAGCAACCAGAGCTCGGGCCATTCCTGCACTCTCTCAAGACAAGTTGCACTAAATCAGACTTTATTCCCCAAGGGTAAACCATTTCTTTACTAAGAACAAGAAGACCAGGGGCAGCATGTGTGAATGGCCAACAGAAGTAGAGGGATAGAATTTGGACAACAAGTGAATGGTGTAGGGCCAAAAGGATGGCAACACGTGCTTCACAGCAGCTCATCCCCCCACAGATACTCGATTGGTCTGACTGGATAAACAGATAATTATTCTGTTATTCTCTCAGCAAAAGAGCTTAAAACAAATAATTCTTGCAGTACAGACATCACTGAGGGCCCAAAGCTTTGAGCCCCCAACAGAGGTGAGCAGCAGCTTCAGGACTTTCTCTTGGGTTACCAAGCTCGCTGCTTCAACCCCACCCCCACGTTTTCTTCTGGCTTTTTCTTCTGGGGAACAATGGCCAAGGTTGCTTGGCAGAGTGTTCTGGAGAGTGTCATCCAAAACATCAATCAATGTCATCATAAAGGTCAACCACCACATGCCAAGGCCCAGAAATTTTCCATTTCACTGATAAGTCTTCTTTCACATCCCAAAAAGGAGTTTCATCAAAAGAAACAATGAGAATATATCTGCCAAAACAACTTCCCAAATTATTCTGCAAGTACTTCCTCAGTTATTCCTTACCACTTTCTGTATGAATTTAAGTACAAAAAAAAAAATCCCTGCACCAGAACAGCAACCACCACCACACCTCACAGCAGTCACCTAAAAACTCTCAGTCCCCAAACATGACCAAGACCATCTATGGGAAGATCAAATACAGAAATTATTTCAAGAAACCCTCAATAGAAGAACAGGAAATAAAGTAAAAAGGCTTAAGAGTTACAACTTCAATTTGAAATACTCACTACATTATATTTACATTGTGGGTGCTTGTAACCTCTTTCCAGAATTTCTGTTCAAATCTCTGTGAACCAAACTACAGAAAGTGGACAGACTCACAACTCGTTTCTAGCGGCCAGGGACAGGACCCAAGGGAACAGCCTTAGGTTGGGTTAGGGGAGGTTTAGGTTGGATATTGGAGAAAGTTTCTTAACCCAGAGGGTGTTTGGGCACTGAGCAGGATCCCCAGGGCAGTGTCACAGCACCAAGGCTGACAGAGCTCAGGAAGCATTTGGCAAAAGCTCCCATGCACAGGGTGGGGCTCTTGGGGATGGTTCTGAGCAGGGCCAGCAGCTGGACTCTGATCCTTGTGGGTCCCTTCCAACTCAGCATGTTCTGTAATCCTGTATTAAGCTCTTTCTGGTCCTGGAAAAGAGGGCTAAAGAGGATTAGACATTCTATCTGAAGGTGCCAGCATATTAAGAAAACCTAGATTGAAATGTATTTTGATTAAATTTTAAAAACAAGTTCAAATAAACATTTCTGAATATACCCTACTTATTTTTTCTAGAAGAAAAAAGAATGCAAAAAGCCTCACAGGAGGCTCATGGAAAGAGCTGACAATGGAAGAAATTTGTCTGAGGCTTTAAGGTTCATGCTCCTATCATGATGAAAATGAAGACCTACTTTTTACTCAGAAAAGGTACACATAGCCTAGACAGGCAACATGCAGAAGGAGCCAGGGCTGCTGATGGTGGCACCAAAGGTAAAAATAAAAGTAAAATCAGAAATCACTTTTATGAGTGTTTTTATCCCATCAATGCCACAAGAAAGGACCATTGTTACTATTTCAGTGAACAGTAAGTGGTGATCTCACACTTAAATATCCAAGATGCAAGTCTTTGAAAACATTCACAGAAAATATATTAATAAAAACACACAATCTATGTACCTGAATTTACCATGAAGATGCTGGTGCTGTCTACAGGGGGTTTTAAGCTTTTTCAGACCAGATTCCAAAATGTTGTTCAAGCACCTAAAAATAGTTAGACATCTGCTAGAGTTTTCAAAGGCATCTAGCACTTCAGATGCCTGACTTGGTGAGAACTGGCTACAATTGCTTTCCACTCAAAACCAGCAGCCAGCATTTCCAGCACTACAGAGGAATAATTCGTATTCAATTCCTCTTAAGTGTTACACAAAAACAGTAACAGGCTGTAAAGTCAATATCCATTTCCAAAACAATTCTCTGGCATCAATGCAAGTGTTTTTTGTGTTCAAAACACATCTGAACAGCCCTAACCACAAACTGTACCAGCCTACACTTCCAGGCCTGCATGTCCTGTACATCCTGTACCCACATAATGCAGAAAAATACATTTATTCAGTCTTATGTCTTTTAGGCAAGTAACTGAGTCAGCGTGTGAGATGTTCCCAGAGCATGTAATGACAGAACTATTACCTTACTTACAGTGAGTCAAATTTCTATGTTACCAGGACCAACCTCGGAAAAAGTGCTAAAGGTTTTATTCTTGATCTTATGCTCCAATTTTGATAGCAACATGTACCAATTATGCATTAGTTTTAGCTAAATATTAACTGGATTGTAAAAAAGAGTTTACCAGAATCCAAGAAACAGATCTTTCACAAATTTTATGATTTTAACTTTTTAATCAATATTTTATTGTTTGGCATGAGAACACATCTTTGCTACTTGACCCCCTACAGTCTTCTTTTGTTTCTTACCACACCAGCATATACACTAGAAATGTTCTCCAAATGCAAAAGCTATTCTATAAATTCCCACTATAGACTTTTTTTATCCTACTTTTTTTGCAAAACAGCTGCCACTGATCACTATCAGATACAGGTAGTGGAGCAGAAGAAGCACCGCTCCCCTCAGAGATGACAATTTCTAGGTCAGCATTTTCACTGAAGGGAGTAAGTAAAATGAGATTGAAATACCAGACAGCAGCTGTTTATACTTTACACCAACGTGTACAGAAGTAGTGCATTCAACTTAATTATTTATTACAGCCTTACAATAAAGATGACAAGAAAGCAATTGTGCCTAGAGTTGACTACACATTAAAAATAATTCTGCATTGCTGTTTCTTTCTTTAAAAGCATTTGCTACTATTCTTTTTCCCCCCTTTTCTATCCTCTTTATGGAAGACTAAAAAGAAGGTTAGAGAAACAAAGTCTCAAAATAGAAAAAGCAGACCTTGAATGCTCTAGTATTACTTGGAAGATGGAGTGTTGTATTCTGCTACAGGAGATAGCACTTCAAATTTGAAAGGTCAGCTGCAAAGCTTGGCTTCAAAAGCAACTCACAATCACAACATCAGAGAACAGAAATAACTCTTCCTGGACCAGGAACAAGCAGAGGATCCTGGAGATGATTGTTTTCAGGCAAAACTGATGACAGAGCCAAATATCTCCTGATGCAACCCTGCTCATCTTTAGTGAGATGATATAAAGTCTCATTTCCCTGAAGACAGCAAGAACCGAGCAACAGGAAGCATTTTCCCTGCTCCCTGCCCGTGGTTCTCCCACTGGAGCTCCGAGTATTCCCACCCTGCCCCGACACCTCTCCCCGGCAGCTGCCAGCTCCTGGCACCACTCAGCACCAAGGGGCTCCTCTCCCAACCCATTCATGCTCTTATCCTTCCTGCAAACCATCCCTCCTCAAAGTCCTCAATTGCTTCATGCACACCACAAATGACAAATACAGGATCTAAAACACCAGCCAGATGTTTAAGTTCAATCCCTCTTCCCCCCCCCACCTTTGTTCACACTTAGCTCAAATTTGGTTGCAGATATGGAAATTGCAGCATTTTTCTTCAATGAAACTCAGACTGTAGGTCTATTAGAGTTTTTCCTTCCCTAGTAGGAGCTAGGCATAAAATATTCACTGCATATTTAGACAAATATGTTTCTATTTACCTAAACAGTGTTTGTTTATACTGGAAATAAACTTTGCATAATAGTCCTTATTCTTTGGAGAGTAATGTTGCATCTATGTCCAGTCACCTAGTGTTGGTTAGAAAACTACTGTTGATTTATTAACGCTTCTACCACCCAAACTAAATGCAGAGGAAATTGGTAGCCCTACAGTGACTGAAAATTCTTTTGTATTATGACAGAGTCTGCTGAAGCCAATAAACATCTTTTGTGGTACTTGCTGATAGCATGACATTACTCTGCAAAGCCACACATTTCCCTCCCCCTTCCTTTTTCATGTTGTTTCATTTGATGGAAGGATCAAAGCCATCAAGTCATTTCTTCACCCCAACTCAATCAGGCAAGTAACTCTTTGAAGTGATATTTTTTTCTTCCTTTTTTTTTCCTTTTATTTTTTTCTCTTCATTAGGAAGAATCTTTCCAAAAACAGTCTGACATTCTGAAGTTTCAGAATGTTAATTCTACAACAGGTGTGACATGTCTCCAAAAGCAATGCTCTGATGGTTTATTTATGGGCTTTACTCTTTCTTTCCACTTAAGAAGAGACCTTGAATATGTTTTCATATGTCCAACATATATTTAAAAACTATAAAGGCAGCATCCATTCATCAAAAACATGAAAACTAAAGACAAGAGTTCAAATAAATCTGAAAAGCCATTTGTGGCTGCAGCTTAAGGCTGTCATGGAAAGAAGTATATCAAAATAGCCCCATTAATGATTGCCTTGCAAGCACTGGGAAGTTGAAAGCCTGTTACTAACGTTCTTTTCTCTAATGGGAATTCAAACTACTGTGCAAAAGAAGGCGAAAAAGAAGAGATGAAGGAAAAAAACAAAACACCAAATTCAAAATTACTTCATTTCAGAAGTCAAGAAACATGGCACTTTGTTCAGCAACACAAAAGAAACACCACAATTTTCACCTGACCCTTGATAACACAAAGCAGGAGTCATCCAAAGCAGCAGGAACCAGAAAATTCAGTAATCACTGACAATCTGTACCATTAGGAAAAGCTTAGTGATTCACCGTATTGTTAACGGGTGCTCCTCACTGGGGTTTTTGTTACATATTTCAGCACCCTCATCACAAAGAGCATTAAGAGATACAAACAAAAATCAGTACTTTCCATTTGTAGTCTCTCTATATTTTGAAAGTTTTTTCCTAATTTCAGTAGTACTACTAAAACAAGAAGCTACTAGAGGTCACTAAACTGAGAACTAGTGCCTGCAGGGCAGATGACACACTGGTAAGAGTCAAGAGCAAAATTAAAAAAGGGAGCAGGGAAAGGCAAAAACGGGTGGCAGAAGTCACATCCCTTCACACCTCAATAATATCTGAAACAGCACATGCTTCTTGTTGTTACAGTGACTGCATAACACAACATCCTTCATTTCTCCATCAAATGGTGGCTTAGTGTCCCCTTCCCGGGCAAGGGAGGTGGTTGAGATTTATCCTGAATTGTTCCCTGCAGCTAAAACCACTAAAGAAACATCAAACAAGCAGCTTCTGTAATCATTCAAAAGGACATTGGAGCTATTGAGTTTTCAAAATAGAAACTTTAATTGAAAATGCAATTTATTTTAATAGCCCTAATTACATTCCCATAACACTTGGCAGGGGGGAATATCACAGATATTTTATTCAGGCAGAAATTTTTATCACCAACTTGAAGACTTCAAAACTGAAGTCTACAATTTGTGCAAAATGGGGAACAGTTTAAGAGCAAGAACTTGGGAGTGCAAAAAATACAGTTAGTGCTGTTATCTCCAAACACAAACCCACACTTCATTTCCTGCCATTTTCACTTATTCACTCCAAAAAGACTTCAAGTTTGGGGTGGAATTACTAATTCAAGAGCAGTTAACTTTGAGTTCAAATTAAAGATAGCAGTGATAAAAATTACCTGGTGCATTCACTTTTGAACAGCAGTAGTCTCAGAAGCAAAAGCAAGCCCTATTGAAAAATCAGAACCATTTCATCTGGGAAGAATCTCTACAGAGTACAAAACAAAGGCAGGGATAAGAGAAACTCAAAACTGCTGCTGGAAGAAAAACCAGGTGAGCAACCAATTCCCTTGGCTTCACTTTCTGTGAAAGTAATGGACAAACCATGTCACTCTGCTAACCTTGGCTGCACAGCTCTTACACTGGGTTTCAGTTAGTTGAGTCTTTTCTTACATTGCCATCATCCACATGCAGGAATTTAAAGGCAGTTTTTCACATCAACGTTTTGCTCTCTCTTTCTGCAAGGCAGATACAGAGTGTTGTGACCCATTGCCTCCAGCTCAAAGACTGACACTAATGGTAAATCTATTTCATTTAAACTGTTAATTCAGCTGCATAAGGGAGGTCAGAAGGTTCTGGCTCCTGTTTTAATATTGCCTTGCCCATTTACCATAGAAATCAGTGATGCATTTCAGGATGTCATTCAGCTTCCCTTAAAGCTTTGCTGTAGAGCTCAAATGAACTGGCAAAGTTTGGAACAGCACCTATTCCAGATAAGGAAGAGAATGGCTATTTATAGAACACGTGTTCTATAAGCAACACAGTTTATATATAGTATTTTTATATAGAACATAATAGTATATGCAAAGAGAAAGTTAATAGGCAACATTAGTTGCATTGTTATTTTGAGAGTCACAGCAATACAAGAACTTGAAAACATAGGCAAGCTTCAAGAAGTCAGACGTGAGCAAGTGATAGCTCCAGAAGATGTTAAGTTTCTAAATGGGTAACTTATCAAGCAGTTAAACAAAAAAGCCACCCAGCAGAAGATCTGCACGATGCCACTGGAGTTATAACAAGTGAAAATATCCAGTGTAGATCAAGGATTTGTTTATCCTCAGGGCCCTTAAACACAAATTACACTGTTTAATTGCACTCAAACCTATGTGTATATATATATATGGTTGGCTGAGAGTCCTTAATCTCTTTGTCTTTGTGGATGTAAGAAATAAAAGGTCAACATATGAACAAGTAACACGCTGAATCAAAGAACAGAATTCATGCAAATTAGAGTCATCTTTCAGAATGACAAGGGGCTTTCTGCTCTGCTGTAAAATTTCAGGCAGTATCAATGCATCACTATCAATTGAATGAAAAATTTTTGGGTACTGCAGGAAAGTGAGGATTGTCTATGGTAATAACTCCCCATAATACAAATTATTACTATAATTATTATTAAGCAAGTCATTTGCACACACCAAGACTAAAAATATTGTTTCATTGTGATAATGCCATAAATAGAGAGACATTTCCAGCATCTGCTATTGCATTTGTATCAAATGAACAGTCCACTTCACACATGGTACTGATGAACAAAAACCTCCTCATGTCTAGTTGCATTGCTCAATATTTGTTCTTTCTATTTCAGTGCCATCTGCAAACTCTGTTTTCAATCATTAGTTCCAAGGAGTTAGACTAGAATACTGCTACATTTGTTGTTTGAGGGTTTTTTTTGCTTTATATTGGCCATTTATAGTTTAGATTTAACTATCTTTATATAAATTACCAGGGGTCTTGCACAATTCAACTTCTACCCAACTCAGCTCTTGGTATAAGATTGTAGTTTCTATATATTAACCAATTACATAAATTACATGCAACTGCCAAAACAAAATCACCTCACAGTTTATTTTTGTGAAGAGACACAGGCTTGTTATCACCTACCACACCACATAGTAGGCAGACTATAAATGGGAATATTGAGTAGAAGGTGTTAATAATATAATGCTGCATGCATAACAATTTCTAAAAGTTATATCAATACCAGCAGCCATGGGACCTCTGAAATAATAAATTACAGTGATTGGCCCTTGCTCTCCTCCCTGCATTAAGGGCCATCTCAAGTACATGATATTTAATGGAATGGGAAACACACCCATGCTGATCCCTGCAGGTCCAAGAGCACAGAGCTTTACAAAAGGCACTGTTTCTTGTAAGTGATCCTCACATGAATGTCTTGAGGAGTCCCCAAAGACATTTGAAGATATGCTTTAATTCTTTTTCCCAGCCTTCTTTGTCTTCATTCTTTTTCCACAATTCCTTGCTAAGGAAGTAAACTCTAATTTTTATTCACAAAATTCTAACAAGTAGAAATTTCTCTTGAGTACTGTAGAGCAAAGATATTTACCCACCACCAAAGTGTGTGATGCCTGTGTGCATCTCCCAGGTCTATATTAAAGCTAAGCAGGCGACTAGCACTGCAGAGGACACTTTGATGTAAAAAATATGCACAAAAATAAAAATGAATGTGTGGGGTTGCCAAGATGTTAATTATGACCCAGAAAAAATTCTGCAAAGCCTCAACAAACTGATAATGCTGTTTGCCAAACTAAAATATGATTTTTCACATAACTCCCAGTAACAGTTTAGCTTTTATGAGTGAAAATAAAAAAGCATATTGTAACCTTTTTAACCTACTTCCTTTTCAAAGAAAATTACAGCCCACAACACTTTTCCCCTCTTGCACTTTAAGAAAAGAAATAAAAATAATTTTTTGCAGCTCTGGTTAATGTTAGCCCATAGACCACTACTTATTAAAAAAGAAAAAAAGATTGAAGAGTATTTTCTGGGTAGCAGAAAATTGGAAGCAATGGAATAAAACTAGCTAGTCATTTCTGCACCTGGGAAAGTATTATCCTGCTCCACAAAATGTGATGTTTCATGAAAAGGCCAGCTAATGGTTCCACCACTACAGGGCTTGCTGCTGCGTTATTTTTAAATATAAAGGTTCAATCGCGAAAGTTTCACTGCATTTATCAATACTTCCCGTTTCCTTTTCAAGCAATCAAAAAGTTCCTTCAACAAAAAAGCTCACCATACTTTCAACACACACAACTATCCAAGCCCTGAAGTAGAACAAAAGTATTTTACTACTTCGTGATTTAAAAGTGGGAAAACCTGTGGTTTACACATTTCCAGAATCACAAGGACTGAAGATCAGCCTTACAAAAAGGGGACTTGATAAATTCTCCAATACAGCCATCCAAGAAAATCTGTAGGTTTGAAGCATATTATTAAATCCACTACTTGGAATTGCTGGTTGTTCTCCAGGTGGGCTTTTATCTGCTATTTTAGACATGTGCAATGTCACTGTTGATTTCTGAGTAGTAGAGGGTCAATAAAAAAAAAGGAGATGGCATTTCAAAAAAGGCATGAAAAACCTCTCAACCTGATAAATAGTGCACATACATCTGGTGCACCTACAGATAAGCATCACCTTTGTGCTTTGCTGATCACTGCAAGGAGTGTTTTTCTTTTATTAAACTCAATTGTTTTATGCTTTGTTCTTCTGAACTCAATTGGAACCGAGTACAGAATTGCAATATAATAGAAATGCATCAACAAATGACTTGGAAAACCCAGAGAATCCAAACACATACAACAGGCAGGAATTACTTATTGTTAAATGAAGACTGAAACCATACATCAGTATGGATTGTCTAACCAGCTGGGAAAAGTAAAATCTCCAAGCAGGACAGGAGTCAGTGCACCAAAGGGCTGGTGTCATTCAAAATGCATACAGCTTTCAAAGTATTCCAATTAAAGAGTCCAATTAAAGAGTCCAAAACAGGCTCTAGATTGAAATTAATAGATATTTTACTACAGGCTTTGCTAAACAAAGAAATAATACACTACTGAATCATTTAAAAGAATAATGAACAAAGCTTGGATGAATACACATCCAGATACACCAAAGATAAAAACTAAGTATTTGAACAGATATTCTTTTTATGCAACATCTACAAAGATATCAAATTGAGAAACACATGAATTTCTCATTTTTTATGAAAATACTACAGTGATGAGGAAGGGTAGAAATAAATACTAAGAATAAACCTTGAGTTTCTCTATCATTAATGCATATTTCTGCACCACCAAAAGGGTTCTTTCAACACCCCTCTTTGGGAAGAAATCTTTCATTTCTAAAAAATTGAATTTCATTTCTACATATATCCTTAAACTACCTTCAATCATTTTTCTCCCTGTGGTTTGCAGAGAAATCAAAAATAATTAAGGTAATTTAAAAAGGAAAAAAACAGTGATGTTTCACAAAAAAAAAAAAAAAAAAAAAAAAAAAAAACCAGAAAACTATTCTCTGATTCTACGATGAACACATACTAGAGTCCCACTGGTAATTTCACCTTACCATACCCATAAGCCTTTCTTCCTCCAAACTGCCAGTAATATGGAATGATGAAATTTATGAAAAAGAACAAGTTATATTATGAAATTCTATTTTCACTAGCACAGCCATGTATAAGCACTTGTACATAGTGGACCTGAAGTTCATGTACTTGAGAGATCTTGAAGATGATTTTTCACCAGTAACTTCCTAATTGTTGAACAGAACTGGACAGTTTCACTAGCAAATTAAAAGTATTTTTACATTTATTTCTATTCTTAAAATTAATCACAGGACACAGTCTTCTCTATGCTATACATCAGTGTCCTGGCAGTACATGGCATTTTCTTTGTTGATGTTAAGGCACTGACATATTAGCATGATTCCTAAAGATATTACTGTAAGCTGAGAAATCATACTTTTCCTGTTTGTCTCCCCCTATCATCCCCAGCTCATTCTTTCATATAATAAAAAATAAGAGATGAAAGTAAAAGGGCAAGGGAAAAGAATACAAAATCAGCATCACTATTTTTAATAGGTGAATAAATGTGTATATGGATGCATTTATCTGACATACTAAAAGCAGATATGTGTAAACTCAGTCACCACCAGCACCACCTGCCCACAGAATTTTCTTTTAAGTTTGCACAAGGCAGGCAGGGCACAAGCACGTCTGCAAACTCACTGCTGCTGGCTCGCTGGCCAGTGCTGAGCTCTGCAGCTGTCAGCTGCAGCAACCTCAGGGCTGCAGCAGGCAGATTGTAATTGGGGCCCCGAGAGAGCTGGGCAAGGGATGCCAAAGGTAACTCATATTTATCTAAGGACTGGAGTGAAACGCCAGGCATAAGCGACGTATTATTAAACCTTCTTTTTTTTCAAATCCTTTTCTTTGTCCAGTCTGTGCTGCTCAGTAAGTGAGTCACAGCTTTTCAGCTTTATTCTGAAGAACTTTAACATCTCTTTAACATCATATTTCTTACAGCAACCCAAAGGAAGCTCTTGTAGGTACCAAAGTCACTAAACCACTGATCAAAAGCAAAGACACTCCTAGATGAGACAGGGTGATTCAGCAGTACAAAAAGTCAGAGAATAATAACTGAACATAACAATAATGCAGCAATCCAGGCTGAATTGCCACATCAGTAGGACCCAAACTAGAAAAGATCTTTCTAGGAGGAGACTTAATTAGTGTGGGGAAGGGAGGAGAAAATCATTTCTGCACCAACTAAATTGGATAACTTGTCATGAACTTGAAATTGTTGTACCACTGAGATTTTCTAACACTTGGAATTCAGATATGTCCATGTCTGACTGCAAAGTTACTAAGCATCACAAAAGGGAGTGAAAAAACACTCATCTCCACACTGATACAAGAGAAATTCCTGTAAGCAACCAAGGCTTAACTTCAGTTCTAAAATCTTGAGTGAGGTAGTCCAGCAACACGCCACTGTGCAAAAGTCATTATTTGTAATTTCAAGACAAGCTTTTCATACCAGAGCTCCAAGGGAGGGACCACATAACCACCTGGATAGGCATTTAAATCTCCAGAGCAAACCTGCCACACAAAAGCTTTGTAAAAGAGGAACAAAAATGTCTCTCAACTGATTTTGGAGAGCCAGAAGGGCATTGACTGCTAAGTCAGAAAATAAGCACTTCCATGATTCAGCACCAATGTTACAGGCAGGAGAAGAAAGACAAGATCCCCTCAGGGAATTCTGATCCAAGCCAAACAGTGCACAAGGAGTTATGAAGAAGCTACAGAGGGAGATCACACAGGTGCATTATTGTTTAGATCTGTTACTTTCAGCTGTTTTCAACTAGACTCCCCGTATGGAAAATATAGCTTTACTGACAGCAGCTACTTCTTGTACCCTTTAAAAGCAGCCCATTGATTCTCAACAGCACCAGCTACAGGGAATGCTAGAGGAGAAGTCTAGGGTGTAACACCTGACTTGTGGCTAAACTCAGAAGACTCCATTTCTATGTACTTGTGAAAACTCAGAATATCTTCCCATGCCTGGCCTTGTCCCTAGCTTAAAGTTCTGTTCTGCATAATGCAAAGCCTTGTCATCATATGTAGCAAGAATGCATTACTGGAGATTTCTCACAGCACACAACAACACACAGTCTGTCTCCACAAGCAAAAGATTGTAAAGAACACAGGGGCACATGTGAGAAAGACAAGTAAAATCTAAGAAAAGCTGTTTTACTAGGGAAAAAATTGCACAAAACCAGGGTGAACAGAAGCCAGGTTGGCTGACAGCAGATGAGGACAGAAACCTTCACTTACCCAACACACAGGCCCTACACCTGTCCTCTCACAACACACATCATTCTGATGGTAAGAAGACTCAACAAGATGAACTCCAACAACTCCTCAGGATTGCACTCTACATTCTCTCTTCTCCAGCTCTTTCCTCCCAGCCAGCCTCATCTCCTATACCCTGGGTTGTTGTTCCCAAAGCACCTGAATCTCCTGTGCTGGCTGGTCCCAGCTGGGGACAATGATGATGAACTCAACAAGGAGCAGGCGTGTGGGGTGGTGTTTTTTAAACAACAAAATCTGTTAAAATATTTACTAGTTTGCACTTATCTGGAGTTATTTACTACAAATTTTATCTCTACAATTTTTTTCTGTAAGGTGAATTTGAACTTAATTTAAGTTTCTCTTTATTAAGTGAATGTGCTGCTGCAAGGGCTTAAGAAGTAACCCTTAACCTTCAGTAATTACTGGATCCATGATCTACAATGAAGAATTGTTATTGTTTGGAAAACCTTTTTATTATAATTATTTTTTCTTTAGATTATTATTTTGTTTGTAATAGTACTTTATTTTAGGACTCTAGAGAAATGTAATTTGACTGTCCTGTAGAATTAGATCACTCCTATTTCTTTACTAAAAAAATATTTATGCCTACCAGAAGAGACAGATGAGGTGCTTTGGGGGCAGAGACAGACAACTGTACGTGTGATAAAATATCAAAATACATTATCTCTACCACTGCCCCTGATTTGTGTTGATCCCTAGGCACTACTGCCATGGACATGAGTAATCTGAGCTCAAAATGTGGATTATCCCAACACATGACAGTGATAATAAGATGTGCTAAAAATGCATAATAGATATAAATTGGGTCTAAATAAACTGAGTAAATTGTAAATATTTTTCAGGCACAGGTGTTCTAATTAAAATATCTGAAGCCATTATTGCTGTATGCCAGCACTGAACCCCATGTCTAAACACACAATGCACAGGTACTAATACTTCAGCAGAGTTCAGGCCTCCTGGCTTGAATAAGAAGCCCTGCTGTGCAACATGTGGACATTATGCAACTTGACAGGTTGCCTGAGCTCAAGTTTTTGTGGGTGTCTTACCCTAAATCTTGCACAATCCTCTCCTTAGTACTATTGCATCAAAACAAGCTCCTCTTATTGCGTTAGTGAATGCTGGTCACCTTACAGAATACAAGTTTCATTTCTTTCTGAGGCTTACTGTAGAGGAAAGGCAGGAGTTAAGCAGTTTATTTAGCTCTGGAAAGATGCATGTCGGTGAGGAAAAGGTCAGAGAACAAGCACCTGCCCAAAGCCACGGCTATGACCCTTAATAAGGCTCAGTCTTCCAAATGCAACTGCCAGAACCATTAAAGCAAGACCTTAAACATCAAAAAGTATTTGCATCTATCAACCTACTCTCCTGAAAGGTGCCCCTGCCCATGGACTGCATGATCTTTAAAGGTCCATTCCAATATAAACTATTCTGTGATTCTGTTATACACAAATATTTCAGCTGCCAAGAGGCATTTGGAGTTATTCAAGCCTGAGACTCTTTGCTTCTTCCTCTTCTTTGCTCTCCTTTCATTCCTCAGCCAACCAAATAAAATTCAAAATTATGTCAGCTTTCATAGCTGTAATGGCCATCTTAAAATGAGTATATATTACTATTTTCAAATTAGTCCTTGGTAACACCCAGAGGAAAAATAAGTATATTTACTCAATACAATGCCAGAACAAAGAGCTATTTAGTGCCCTTATTATTCCACATCACTTAAAATAGACCCAGAAAAATAATTCCATGGAGAAAACTAAACAGATAAGGTGGGTTAGTGAAATCACCTGGATGTGTAGTCTGAAATCTGATCCTTGAAATCTGCCCCACATAAGGGACACAATTAAGAAATTAAATTATTCTGTGGACAAATAAACATGTAAAAATACTTTAAAAAGCTAGAGAACTTTCAGTACTGAAAATTCAGTTAACCAAAAATGGAACATCTCTCTGGATGTCTGGTTTTAGAACAGATATTTTATTTGCATTAAAAATTCTTTGGGCTTTTTTTTTCAAAAGTTTTGCCATGGGTTTTTGAAGAGAACTATCCTGCACTGAAGGACTTCCAATGGAGTTAAATATTAAAAAATACTGTGCAAAAATACTGTTCATCTATTGAACAGATCTATAGATGGGATGGTTTTGTAAGGTTCTGACTCAAAAAAAAAAGATTGTGTCTATAAAGTGAAGAGGTTCGATCCAGCCTTGATTTGAATTCAGGACTACTCAGTCTTGCAGCTGCCTTGCTGTCTGCCCCATGCTGTCTAGTCTTATTCATATATTAACTTATATCTTCATTTTTTATTAAACTTCAAATAATTACCATGTATGGCACACATAATTGCAACATACCTTGGAGGTAACAGACATTTTCCCACCTTTATTTAAAATAAGAAGTGAATTTCTAAGAACCTCATTAGCCTTCAGCAACTGAAAAACACCTTTGGCATTTCAGGGATTTGATAGCCTTGCAAATTGCTCATGAATCAAGATATCCAGAGGAACAAGTGTAGAACAGAGCTCAGTGCAAGTGAATTAACTGGAAACCACATTGTGCAGGTAACAAGTCCATGGGATTGGAAACAGGATTGAGTCTTTTGTCTGGAGCAGGATGTGAGAGGAAGGAGTTTGAGGTTGCGGTGCCTTTCTCATTTCTCTCAAGATATTCAGATACAGACATTTTAGCTGTTTAGCTGGCTGGGTCCATGATAGCATAAGGAATCTTCATTTAACCACCTCTGACTTACTTTACTTTGCTCAACTCAGGGAGCAAATGTTAAGGTGTTTGAGATAAAAACAAAAACACCCGTGATTACAGCTAATAAAAACAAATTTTAAATTCTTTGTTTGCAGCCTTACTTCTCAAATGCACTGAGGCTTTCACTGTTCAGCTCTGGGATTCTGACTGTTGTTATGAACAAGGTATTTGTCTTTTTTTAATGTGTTCAAGCATTTGATTCTGCTTGGCTGTTTCAGTTTACAGCTTCTGTGTGTGCTTGCAAGGCACAAAGATAAGTAAAATTAATTTACAGTATCCAAGAAAAGGATTGTCTATTCAAGGAAAAGAAATGTTAGTGTTCATTATTATAAATCAGGGAGTTTTAGAAATCTCGCTCTCCCACATGGTTAAAATTCTAAGAAGGAGAAACTACAAACATGCTGGTTTAATACCACTTTAGTGATCCCAAATCAACTGCACTCAACACAGTTGTGTGTATTTTTCCCAAATGTGTTTACTATATATTAGAACAAGCATTGGGAAGATTATTTGTGATGTGACCAGAATACAAATCACTAAACCGTGCTGTACTGTTCGAACGTGTACTAGGTTTCCTGCTAAATTCCCTAAGGCAAAAAGAAAAGATGCACAGATGGGAACTATCTCTGTGCAAACTGATGCATCAGGGAAGAAAGATCTGATTAAATCACAGTTGGTCTCACCCACTTCATGAAACACAAGAGACCTATAATATCAGTGGCCATAATTTAAACCCATCCTTGGAAAATATTGGTAAAAATATGATATTCAGGTACTTTGATGAAAACACTGACTAAATACTTGACCAAAGAAGAGAGATACACACTCAGGGATGAGTGAGGGATTGATCTGAGCCAGATGAAAGGGGTGCATGTGCTACACTTGTCTTCTCTCAGTTTCTTACACAAGGTTATGCAGTCTTTGGTTCCTCAGGAAATATTGCAGACTGTGGTGTTAGAAGCCTACACCTACCATGTGTCACAGGAGAGAAGGCAGAGACAGAAGTTACTGAGGAATTAAATCTCCCACATTATTTCTCCTCTTTTTGTCCAGTAAATCCTTTTGGGGTGAAGATCTTGGAATCCTTCATTCTTTTAAATGAGTTTTAATTTTAGTTTGCCTTCTACATGTAGTCAAGCATAGCAGCAAGGGCATTTCCATTTGTATCCAAAACCTAAATCCTTGATGGATAAACAAAAACATAAATGGGAATTAATTCAACCAGATCTTAAGAGTAATTTCAGCTTTTATTTCATAATTTCTAAAAATTCTACGCTTACAAGATAAGTCAAAGGTGCTCCAGATTAGTGGCACAAAACACCTAGCAATTTTGTTAAATATATAGTAGAAGTATATTTTATACTTATTTCTCTTGTTTTTCATATATATCTAAACCTAAACAGCCATTTTTAGATGATTTTTGGATCTCATTTGGATGAGTTTTATTACTCATTTCCTATACTGCTGCAAACCAAGATTACATAGGCAAAGTCACAGGGTATGGTCTCCACTGAAGTAATGAAATGCAATTGCTTTGGTGGCCCTGGAGGCGCTGAGGGCTGGGGTGCCCTGAGCACAGGCACCTCCAGCTGCTCGGCAAACACAGCATGGGTAAGAGGGGCTCGCTTGGAGAGAGGGATTTGTGCTCAGCAAACTCAACTCTGAGCACGAGCAAGTGGCAGAGAAATTTCCCTGGTGACCACAAGCATCATTGTTAAGAACCCCTAAACTAAAGCAATCCCTGTGAGGTTTATGCACTAAAGTGTCCAAAGACAAATCCTTTCCTCTTTGTAAGATACGAAGCCCCAAAGCCTCTCTTTTGGTTACACAGTTTTGCCTCTGCTTGCAAGGAAATCCTGGAAGAAAACGCAGACACTGCAGTCTGACATTTCTTACTGTGGGGTCCATTTCTTGTCATCAAATGAGGCAAAACAGGGATTTGTGTCTACTTGCTCACATCAATATTGTGATTTAATCCCTGGATTGTCCAAGAGAATCCCACATATCCAAAGCATTCTGAGCAGCAGGAGGCAGAGAAACAACTCCCAGTGAAAAGTACCATCTGGGATCTCTCCTAGGCCTTTCAAACAGCTCTACCGACATGCTCAAGGTAGTTCATCTTGACAGGGAGTTCACATTATTATGTATGGAAGCTAAACCTTGGCTCTGTGCTGCTCTGTGAAGAGTTATCAGTCTGGATGGCATTCACTGCATTATACTCTGTGGCCCAGGATAGACGTATATTTAACCTGATTTCAATACATTTTTTTGAAATTTCTTGGGAGCATGATCCTATGGCGGTGCAAAATACTTATTATTTCATGTTTATATCACAATAAAAAATACATGTAGTAACAGCATAAAGCTTTTATACAAGCTCAAAGAGCTGAGGGATGGACCCAGGAGCGAACACAGGCAGAGGCTGTTGGGTAAAAGTCTGCATTTAAAAGCATGAACACCTGTGACAGAATTCAGTTAAGTGCTGCATCAGTGGATTTCAGGTTCAGCCCAAACACCTCCAAGTGTTTCAATGTAATAGCCATTGGAGCTGGTCATGCAAAACCATCTTGGGAACTGAGAACACCTATTAACAGGGCTCCTGTTTATCAAGTCCTTCTTGTACTTGCTACAGGTTCCAGCCACAAAAATCCATAGCTAAGGTCTGTATGCGTTCTTCATGATGTGCTTTATCCCACAGGTTGATCTATTTCACTGTAAAACCTTCACTACGGGACTGAAGCGGTTTCAGATTTGCACACAGCTTCACTCAAGTACTTTAGAGAAATTTCAATAAGCATTAAATTGAGATATTTGACCTTGACAGATCATTTCATTATAGTTTTGTTAGATTGTCCACCCTTCTTACTGCTAATTTCTCAATATAGCACACATTTCTAATTTTAGACTTGCAGAGGTATTTGACTTCCCCTCAAAACAAGGTATCCAAATTCCTTCCACCACCCAGTTTCTTTCCTTTCCCCTTCTCTGCTGTCCTTGAGCATTTTGACTAGCGTAAGATATTCTTTATTCAAATTGACCTTGTTCTATTTTATTGAAAATAGCCAAGTTTTATCAGTGTCATTCATTGCTTAGCAGCAGACAAAATGATTTCCATCCCTCAAAAGAAAGAGAAAAAAAGCAAGGAAAAGAACAGGCAAAACATCACCACTGTACTTTCAAGGTTTGAACAAAACAGTAAATTAAATTCTAACAAGTGCAGAACTAAGCTGTTTGAAGAGAATTAGACTGAAGTCTTTGGCATCTTAAACAGAAGAATTCACGTCAGTTCAAGACAGTCTTCTAAATTTTTCACTAAAATAAAATAATTACCTTTGTCTAGATCATAGAATCATCTTGCTTGAGTCTAAGTGTAACTGATATTGTATGTATAAATGTATATAAACAGTAATCATATTTCTATTAAAAAATTGAGCTTGGGTCTACACCTCCAACTTGAAATATTAGTAGATGATAATGAAAGATAATGAGAACAGAGTTATTCATGTACTCTTGTAAGTATAAAGCTTCGTGATGGATATTTAGGGAATAGCCCTGCAAGAATTCTTTTGTTAAAGCCACAAAAAAAATAAAGCAATGTTTAGAATATATTAAATATTACCTTTCTTAACCTTGATTTTTACTTCTATGGAGCTTTTTTTGTGATGATCTGTCATAACATTTGACTTTTAATTAACTATGTTTTTTGGGCTAAAGTTGCAATTGTAGTTATACCTGCTATATACATCCATACATGGATTCATACATCCATATGTAGTTACAAGCCTAATCTTTATATGCTTTGCTGAAACCAAATATTATGAGATCTGGGAAGTCTTATCTTCTCTCTGGAATTAAGTATCAGGAAGATCTACTGCAGCAGTTGAGCTTATATTTATTGGTAGCAGCCTGTCCCTGAATTCACAGCCACATCTGCATCGCAGCTCGCAGCCAAGGCGAGTTGTGAGACTGACTTACTGCTCCCAAGGCAAGACACATTTAAGGTTCATCATTTCTGCTTTCGAGTCTTCACCAGCCAGACACCTTTAGTGCTGTCTTGACTTTTTCCCTGCAAGGAACAGAATGCTGCTGCATGTCAAAGTGGGTTTGTGTGTGTAGCACAAACTTGCAAAAGAAATCCCAAGGTCAGTATAGTTCTGGTTACAAGATTCCATGGGATACTGGATGCCATTTATCCCAACTTTGTCCAAATGACCCCAACAGAATCCTTTTCACCCCATACAGAGCCACATCTCCATGAACTGTAGGTGTTTAATCATCCTAGGACTTCAAGAAAAGTCATGGTTACTCAGGCAACATCATGAATTTCCCTATGGATACAAAACCCACACTTAAAAGGAAAATGACTATATCAATATGAAAAATTCATCAGTTCTTTCTAAATTAAACATTCAAGGCAGTCAGAATAAAGCAGCTATACTGTTCAAAAGATCTAACAAGTGATTCACACATATTTCAGCTGCTACCCTGGATGTGTCAGTGGGTGCAGGTGCAGGGGTGAACATGAACACACGCACCCCTATGGATATCAACTACATCCCCAGGAATGTGGAATTCCACATGAGGTATTGAAACAACACAGCTTACGGTGGTTGGATAAATAACCAACTGAATATAGGCACCACTGTGATAGCAATTCACTCTCTCATTTTGGAGTATTTTGAAAAACTGAGAAACCAAAATAGATAAATTAACGCACAACAGAACACAGATGTGAATTGCTGTTATGTTAGATTGACAGCTAATTAGAGGATGCAACTATTCAGCAAAAATTTTTGAAGTACCTGAGTTTTAAGGTTTTAGTCATCTTTTTACTTCTGGTGTATTAAATACCTGTAAAATAAAAAATCCACTGTTAAGGGGAACATCATCTAATCTTCACAACCAGAACAGAAATGTTTTCAGCAGAGCCTGTTTTCCTTCAGTAGACCATTCATGCATGTCATTTTGGTCATTTGCAAGCAGCTATGCTGTCACTCCTCACTTACAACTCGGATTTTAAAGAAGCAGGTGGAGCAAGATTTAGCCTGACCTCTTTGTAAGCTTAGGGGTGACAATAAACCCCAAGTAACTGAATGCAGGCCAAAATCCAGCCCACAGAATCACATGTTCCCATTCAATTCCCAATACCCTCAATTTTTATGAAGCATTTGGGGGAATAAATAGCTACATTGTTTTCTTCTGTAAATTGGTTCCAATGATTTTGACATATGAGCTATGCTTTTTTTGCTTTTCCCAAACTTTTTAATGTTCTATGCAAATCCCAGTAGCACTTACATACAAATTGATGTATTTTCCTACTGTCAATGACTGCATTTCAAACTTGTGTTTTGTTTCAATCTGCTATCCAGCATTTCCACTCTCAGTATTTATTCTTTGCTTTTGAGTGTATTTCAAATTGTTTGCTTTGCAGACATATTACCTTCCAGAGGCAGAAAGTGCATTATCACTAATGTCAGCTCTCTTCTTAGTCTTCCAGAGTTATTATTCACCATAGCTGCTTCCTGTAATGCTCTTTCCTTAATGGATAAGGGAACAAGGGCCTGCAGTTCATTTAATTGTTGCAAACTTTCTTCTCATTACCTGCCTCTTCACTAGGAGTAGTAAAAGCAAGTGCATTTCATAGGAATAGGCCTCCAAGCACCTTTCACACACTGAAAATGGTGTGGTAGATGAGTCTGTGAATGAGCAAACATGAAATGCTTCATTTTCCTGAGACATGGCAAATGGTAACTTTTATTTCCTTACTTTTCCTTTTTGTCCCTAAGCAATGGAAAAGTACATCAATTCACCTATCAACATTTATTCTTTCTCACCTTGTTATTTCATCTCTTACACTGAAAGTTGTGTCTGAATGAAAAGAAATTCAGTTTTGGAAATCCATCTGATTCTAAAATAAGTCAAAACCTCCAGGGGCCATATGTCTGAACTATACCACTCATTCATCCATTTGGAGTAAAACTAGTACCAAACAGCTACATCTCCCTTCTAGAAAAGAGAATATTCACAGATATTAAGAAGAAATAACTGGCTTCCCATGGTCAAAATCAGTCAGATTGATTAGGTCAGTAAGAGACACAGGGCAGATATTTTGATGATGGATTTTGATACAAACTACTGCCACAGAGTGAAGATGGAGTTCTGTCATGATCATCAAATGATGCAGCCAGATGATTTTGAAAAGGATTCCATAACCAAAACATTTACTGTTACACACGGACAGATGGTTTATTAACTATGATTTGAATAAAAATCTTTGATTGCACAAGGCAAAAAACTCATTTAATGCATGCAACAGAAAATCTGCCTCTCTGGATTCCTGCTGAAACACAGGCAAGTGAAAGGCTTCATAAATTTACCTTGAGCTGTTTGATACCTCACCTCTTGCATTTTTTTCTGCAGATTGACTTACTCATACCAAATACCTTCCCTAAGTCATTCCTGATGTTGAATATGCAAGATTTAGAAAAGCAAGTACTACTAAAACTACCAGGGAATTCAAAATTGTTCTAACATTTTAGTCATCCCACAGAGGAATTTTAAAAAATCCGTAACTTTGCAATTTTCCCTAAGGTGTTTGTAATTGGAATGATTGATATAAAGGCAAATCAGAGAGCCATTTTCACTACTTGCACTAATTTCTTCCATTTTTATATAGTGTTTGTGTCTGCAGGCCAACAGACTGGGAGCTACTGTGACAAGACATATGGGAAGTGTCCTGTCCTGGTCTTAAAAATGAGACCAGATGAACAGGAGCTGCTATTAGAACTCGTCTTCTGCTGATCTTTTCAAAGAAACTTGAAAAAGGACAAGTGTCTTATTTTCTGGCTGGACATAAAAGTTGGCACAAACAGACACGATAAAATATTAATCTCAGAATTAGACAATTAGCTTGTTGATGGCACTTTGATAAAAGACAAGAGGTTGGCCATGCTTCTTCCTCCCTAGGGAAACTGTGCCCTGTTGGATATGACAGAGTTATAAATGTGAAGATCTTAATTTATCTGAGATTGGCACACACTCTCATGTAAGATTTCACTAGTAAATGAGGGACTTGAATAACATCCCCTTCCACAGGGCAAAGAGCTGAAAACTCAGTATTTCTGCAGACTGCACCTAATGCAAGTCCTGCCCCGGTCTTTCTTTTGTCTGAAGCTTCAGCAGTGGAAAGGAACTCCTGGCTGTCAGCCCACTCATCAGGGTTATCCATCAGGCAAAAAGACATCATGCTGTATGATCCAAAATCATTGCCTTCCCATATTTTTCCATGTAAACCATCTCTGTTGTCACAAGTGCCCCAAGTGCAAGTGAAGGTGGAAATACTGCAAGGCTGACCTCTCCAGCTGGGGCTGATTCACTCGCCCAGATTCTGAAACACTTAACCGAGGAAAATTACATACAGTCTTCCTTTTTGTAAGTAGTTTTGATTTAGAGCTTTTACACCTCTAAATCCATTCTCAGATGTCATAATTACTTCTTGAGAGCACAAAATTATACCACTACAAAAAAAAAAAAAAATGGGAAGGAAATGCAGACCACATTTTGCATCACTTAGGGGTTTTTTTGAACATTTGGATACTACAGAAACTCCCATGTCAAAGAACATCGGACAACTTTTTGGCCAAAAACTGTTGGATGACTGATTGACAGACACTACAGGGAATTTTTATGTGACTTGTGAATATTATTTGTTGATAATATGAATACAGTTAAAGATCTTACATCCCAATTTTTTTTTTAAAAATCACATAATACTGTTGATTAACTTCAGAAAGCATTTATATATTACACTGAATTAATTAGCCTGGGAGTTTTCTGCTCTGAAAATGATGACTATGTATCACAAGTGCAAGATGAAGACAAAGAACAAAAAAGGAAAAGGTCATTCCTATCTCCCTGCTCTGAGTCACCACTCCTTTTCTCATGCAGTCAGCCTGTTTTTCCCTAACGTAGATAAAATGCCACATCTACAAATTTTCACCAAGGTGTATCAGGTTGCAGCACCACAAAAGAATTCATCTCAGATGATGTGAATATTTTAGGTGACTGCATTATTTTTAGAGTGATTATTTCTAATCTAAAAAGCTTGCCACAGAAGATGAGTGATAATTACAGTAATAAGTTAACTAATGAAAAGGCAAAGAAAAATGAATAATATACTGCAGATTTACAGAGGATGTAGCCTCTCATGCACTTTTAATTAATTATATATCCATCTACATATGTTACTTATGTAAAGAACCTTCATTTTCTAACAACCTCCCTATGCTGTTTGGCAAGGTTTCATTACACGTGACTGTTTCACAACTGCAAGAAGAAAAATACAGCCAAATACTGAAGAGATAATTAATAATATATGCCTTCAAGTATTTTAAAACTTGTACAGGAACTTCTCTCTTTTTTTGGGGGGGGGAGGGTGGAGTGAAATCTCCATGTGTTGTACTCACAGTATTTTGAGTATTTTAAATCTCTGTCTATTTTCAATATTTCTATTTTTTTACAGCCTCCCAAACTTACACAGCATTGCCTGCATATGCCCAAAAGATACATCAAATTAGGACATTTCCAGCTTATATGAATTTTTGGAGAAGCAACTATTCAAGGATAAAACAATAACATCTTTTTCCATTGCTGTGCAGTTACTCATTGGAAAATGTAAGCATTGGAGACAAGGCAAAAGGAACAAGGAGTTCCCAGTCTGGTCCTAAGTCATGCATCCTCAGCTTCTAAAACCTTCTCGAGCTGGGGTTCAGAAACTCACTATGAATTCTGTAATGATCAGATAAGCAGAGAAAATTTTCCATAAAAAGATATAATTACCACATCAGTTGTCATCTTTTTAATGGCTATCACTCTGTGAATACTCACAGAACCCTCATTAACCTCTCAAAGCATCCTTTCAAGAGCCATCAAACTAAGTTAAAATTCAGAAAGGATTTTCTATATATGATCTTTTCTTTGCTCCCAGAATCTTGCTAAGAAAATCCTAGAAGAGTCTAGATGCAAACAGATGGATACAAACTAGTGCAGCATTGCATGTTTTATGTTTTGTAATAAAATATGAAACCACAACAGTGACTAACATTTTAAGTGTTTGCACAGGAACAATAATAATATTAAATCACTAAATTATGGTGTATCATTTCATTATTACATATATTTCAGCCAAAAAGGCAAGTCCAGTCCTCATTACTCTTCCCTGTCATGATTCTCTCTGTACCTGGTGCAGACATTAGAAATTATCTGACCCAGATAATTTCAGATCAGCTCACCCTGTTCACCAATGTGGCCCCACCATTGTCAGCGCTGTTGCAAGGGAAACAGTGGGAATATAACAATGGACACAAGTCCTGGGTGGGATCAGTCTCCACCTCAGTGAGAAATCCAGCAGAGAAAAACAGAACACAGCAAAAGTTCTCATTNAAAACAGAACACAGCAAAAGTTCTCATTAAACACCCAGACTCAACAATGAAGAGTTTTCCAACAGAGAAAAACAGACCCCAGCAAAAGTTCTCATTAAACACCCAGACTCAACAATGAAGAGTTTTCCAACAGAGAAAAACAGACCCCAGCAAAAGTTCTCATTAAACACCCAGACTCAACAATGAAGAGTTTCCAGCACAAGTATAGGAGACCATTCCTGTCCAGCTTTACTTGTGTGCTAACCCAAGCTGACATTTGTTCCATTCAGCTCAGTTTACATCTTGAGAAGTTCATAAATATTCAGTAAAGCAGCACTTACAGAGCACCTGGATTGAAACACCTGTTCGTCTGAGAACACAGATTTCAGTTACACAATCCAAAAGTGCATAAGAAGTTCATTAACAACTTCTCATTCACAACATTTAACAAAGCTCAATAGAAAAATTTAGATGTGACAAAAAAGAATTATTGAATATATTTTAGAATTTAAAGCCCAAAGTCCAAGTTTTCCAAACTGACATCTAAAACCAGACTCTGGTATCCATCCCTTGGGAATAGTTTCCATTGCTTCAGTATGACTTACTGATATTCAACCTTTTGAAAATCAGGCCAGTTATATTTAGGCACCAGTCTATGGACTTGGAACCTGATTTCAGTCTTCCAAATATAAATTTACCTCAATACTCACAGAAGTCCACTCAATATCCTTGCCAACTAATAAAATTACTAAAGAAATTCAAAATTTCAGTCACCATAGACTTTTAATATCCTAAGGACATAATTTCATACACTTATCTTACAGCATAGTCTGCTTTCTGAGAGACTCTTGTCTCTTCCTGCTGTGCCTGTGACAGAGCTCACCTACACCTCCCAAATTCCATGTGTGCTTTTATCCATGGCACTAACTAAGAAGTATTAAGGAGCTAACCTAATCTATTTCTCAAAGCAGGAAACACTTCTTAAAAAAGATTTTGGGAATGGAAAGTAATTTGCAGAGGACAGTAAGGAGGAAGGACTTGCCATCAGCTTCACAATGGGAAAATCTGCTTCACTGCCATCTGTGCAAATAAGGTTGAAGTTTTCAATAAATATATTGCCCTTTCTGAGATACACAAGTCGAGGAAATAATTAAAAACCTCCAAGCTTTATAAACTCTCGAAGATTTCAGAGAGAGTTTGTTTTATTTAAATCCACCCCACCAGCAACAAGAATTAATGCTACTTTTGTCCACTTCACACTGGGTCTAGAGAAAGGTGGGTTACAATTCCTCTATAAATAAGAAAATGAGGTAAGAACATATTTGAACTGGAGGACAGATGAACTTCCAAGAGAGTTCTTTTCCAAAATAAACTCTTCCATACAAAATAGTTTTTATATTACTAACAGAAGCATTTAAAGAAATTGTGGTGTCATCTCTGATGGTAACCCTGCTTCCCTTGTGAAGCATCACTCTCCATCTTTAACAGAAGAGTGGTGGAATCATAGACTACATGAAGAAAAATAGCTTAAAAGCTGTAAAAGGAGCAAGAAGAAAGAGAAAAATGCTACACATTCATGTAGAGATATAAAGCTGCAATAAAAGCTGTCAATAACTTGAATGAAACAGAAAATCCCTTTATCATCAGTTCTTCCACTACATCACATTTGCTCTGTTTCTTTGATTTGGGAAAGGAAAAAACCATGTCTGTGAAAAATCTTAGCAGATTTTTTGTATCACTGCTAATGTTTCATATTTTAAAAACATTTCCATCCAGAGAGTTTAATTGAAGATTAATGCATATTATATATGCTTACTACTTTATGATTGACTTATTTTGATTGCCAGATTTAGAAGTGATGCACAGCTTCTCATCCTGCCATAAAATCCACATGAAGGATATTTTCAATTCCTTTAGTTCTTGGAATTAATTGTAATTACTTGTAATTCACAACAATATATAATGAATATCTCCTTAGACATGATAAATACAAAGAGCTCTAGGAAATATAGAGAACATGCAGTTGTTGGTTATTTTGGAAGACATTCATCATCAACGTTGATGATCAGAATTTTACTGTTACTTTGTCTCCTTTTTTCAAATTGCAGACAATAAAAAATAGCTGACAAACAGGAAAATGAAGGCAAACGAAGCTATATGGGGCAAGTGTATTTTTTCAAATAAAAAGGCTCAGTCACGAAGCTTGATAATAAAGCCTAGTGTATTATTCAGCACTGAAATTTCTAAAATTATGATGAGATGGTTCACGAACATTCTCATTATGTTAATCCAGATTCCTTCAGGAATATCCAAGATAAAAGCTGAATCTGACAGAAACCATTTGCGGCTAAGCAACAGTTTCTGCTCTCACATATCTGAAGTTTGTGTTAGTTCTACAAAAATACTTTGTTCCTAATCTTCTGAGCTGTTCTTCATTAGATATGCAAAGCTCATTCTTGTGCAACTTAACTGAGTTAAAAAGGTAAACCAGAAAAATTTTATAACCTATACAATGATAACAGGAAATACGTATCTGAAATTCTGTTCAGATGATCAAGTGGAGACAATGTTGGGAGTTTTTTTGCAGAAATTCTGACAGTTTTAAATGCACTTTGGTCAGCACAGGTATTATTTCTTAAACAAAGTCAGCACATACGTATTTTCTGATCCAAAGAAGTATTCTTTACTTCTGCAAGAATTTGAAGACATTTCTTATTGTGATTTTCAAAGGGACAACACTGATACTTGTTTTGTAACTTATGTTTTATTAATTGTTCAGATATTGAAGACTAAAGAATCATTCCAGCCTTAAAAAAATTTTCTCTCTTATCAGAACCTCATGTTCCTTTGTATTGTAGCATTTGCAAACCTTAATTAAAGTTGGCATTAAAAATGTCCCTTTTAAGCTGAAAGCAGCCTTTCTTTGTGCAGTTAGCAACATTTCAACTCGCATACGTAAATATTTCTTAAAACTCTAGCCAGCTTTTCTCCCTTCCACAAAAAGATGTCAACATCTCAGGGAACAACATATTTACATTTTTAATCTTCTGACTAGAAATATAGTATATTTGTGCTTAAGAAATACAAAGACACTTTCAAGGGGAAAAAAAAGCCATGAAAGAATGCATAAGATCTGAAACATCAAGACTGATATGTGAAAAACTTCCTGTCTTTCTTTAAGTGTGCCTGACTTACCTTACTCTAGAGTGTGTGGCACATAAGGGATGGGCCACAGCAATGACTAGAACTCCAAAATGTGAAACCTGGAGCAAAGTTCTGTCAAGCCAGTTTTGCTTTATGACTTTTAGGAACTTATGCAGCTTAGAGCTCCCTGTCTATCCAAATTGCACTAAAAATTAAGTAAATTTGTCTACCCACCATGATTATGACTTTTTGTCTTACCCTGATCTTCAGTCACTGCAAGGATACTTATTATCAAGTCATGGGTAGTGTTGGACTTTAAACATTCTGTACCTAACTGTGGCTACTCATTTGAGAGTAGGTTTGAAAGTAAGTGCTGCAGAAATTCCAGTGCAGAGATAATACAGCAGGTAGCAGCTTATCTTTTAGTCAACATGAGACATAAATAATACCTCATTTGGCCATTTGTTATATTGTATTAGCTATTGATTTAATCCTCATGTCCTATTCTCTGAAACATGGCACAGCCAGAAACTCATAAACACCATTTCAGAACAATTTGTTCTCATCAACAGCTTCTCAGAGACTGTGAGGGGGGGGAAAAAAAGGAAGGGCAGCAAAGACTAACACTTAATTTTGTAAGTTATTAGCAGTCAGAAAGAAGAATGGCGACTAAGGATTAAGAGTATCATTTTAGAATTCTGGTAGTATTCAGATTCAGTGACACACAGGCCTGATCAGTTACAGAGAAAAGCTTCCCTATACAGCTTTGCTGGAAAGTAAAATATGACATGTCTTATCCTTTTCCACAAAAGAACATTCCTGGATCAAGGTAGACAGAAATCTGTATTACTCAGGCTAATCCTTGCACTTTTTGATGAGCTACCGGCAAGGGATGTAAAACTTAAATGTGGAAGTTATTATGACACAAAGCACATGAACAGAGGCAGCACTTTGCACTGAACAGCCTGACATTTTTCAAAGGTAAATAACTTTCTGTTTCTGGTATATATTTGAACCAATGAACTATAAAATTAAATATAATAAAAAATAAATAAACATTAAATAAAGGGTATGAATTCTTCTCCTTGGACCACTCTAACAGGTAATTTTGTTTATCTTGTGTTATTCAGTGATCACACCTTTTGGTCAGCTCCCACTTTGTGTAAGCCAACTCTTTTATCCCAAGCAGTTTAATCAAATCCAGTCAGCAAATTCTTTAGTATGTAGCTGCGTGCTTTAAAAACAACTCTTTGTTGTGGCATTAACAATAGCCTGCAGTTATCAACCATTCACAGTTACCAGGACTGACAGGGCTATTAATTGCAAGGCAGCTTTTAGTGAAATATTTCACTGGCCAATTTGTGTGGTCAACTACTTGTTTTGAACAAGGAAAATAAATATATTTTGTTATAAACATCATTTCCAGTAATGGGATGGATCAGTCAAAAAAAAAAGAATAGATGACTATATTTGAAACAAGTGTATTAAAAAAAAAAAAAGCATAGGTATGTCTGCTGCCATCACAATTATTTTTAAACAAGTCTTAGAACCAAATTTAATCTTAAATCTAGCTCACAGCTCTTAAGCATATGGAAGATTAAGATTGTGACAGTAGCTAGCAGTCCTCACTTTTAAATTACAATAACAATATATCATGACATCTTCAAGCAAGTATGCTCTTCACATCATTCCTATTTTAATCTGAGGGTTTCAAAAGTCCGTATGGTGGGACAGTAAGCTAACATTAACAAAATTATTAGTCATTTGCTGTGTCTGAAGGCAAGTGACATTTCTGCTAGGATTTGGTGAATGTAACTTGAACCGACCTTGGAAGAAACCTTAACGTCCTCATGTGCATAAAGCAGTAGGAGCTATCTATATGCAGTTTCACACCTCATGAACTTTTACACATTATTCATCTAAATCAGAGATCCAGGTACAAAATCTGGCACTTGGGACGTTATGTGGATTTCGGATATTCTGTGGCAAACGTGGAGTTCTGAAATAAATGGTTATATTTAAATGATTTACAGACATAGGGGCAGGATAGTGGGGGAGAGGGTTATTGTCATTATTTTATTCCAGATGCACATCTAAAGTATAGACAACCATTGTTCTGCCTAAGTGGTGTTTCAAAATGCCACATTTGAGAGAGCACAGCGGCTTGGAGACTGATTATACAGAACATCAGTGGAGACTGCAGAATTTCCTGGCATCTGGCACACTCGTTTAAATGAAGAGCTTGTCATCTGCTGGCTTTTCAGCTGTGGCACGTCACCTCGACTCTGCAGTGCTCCAGTGTGGGTGAAAAGACCCAGCTGATATGCCAGGATGTGACATACCTTTAATTCCACATGCCAGCCATGGCTGCATCCCCACTGTGAAATGTTGCAGGGGCATATTTTTCAGGTGATGTTACATTGTTTTGCTGGACTATTTGCTCCAGTTTGAAGTCCAATTAGCATTTGAGATGAGAGAAGGGATGTTAGCCAAGCTGTTTGAATGGGACACTTTCACTGGAGACTGCTTTTAATCCCCTCATAATGCTAAGCACCATTACTACCATCATTTATTTTATGTCCAGCAGATAAATGGTTTTCCTGAATTGAACTATCAAATAAGATGCATGGTAAATACATGGGAGAAACTTCTACATAACTATTTTTGGCAGAATTCAAAACCAAAATAAAATGGCAAGATGCGCTATACGTTCTTTATACAGAAATTGACAAAATATATGGCTTAACACATATTACCAAAACTTCCGGTAATACGTTAAGTCTTCCTTCAGAAATGACAAAACATACAGAACAAGACTGCTTAAAAAACCTACAACAGTGGCAGAAATACCAAAGGGATACAGTTCCATGACTGTAATTACAGAAATAATCTCTCCTGTTGGGATACTCAAATTTTAAAATTTCAAAATATAGTCACAAGCATATAGTTGAAACACAGAGTTCTGAAACAAAGTTTTTGATAGGACACTTCATAAAAAGACAAAGCAATGGTCTTTGTCACTTGGGTTGGTAACTTTATGTGCCACGATATGTAAATAATATAGGCTATTCTCAGCCCCCTCTTTATGAACTTACTTCTTTAAATGTCCTGATACTTCATCTATTTAAATTCTAAGACACATAAAGGATGTACATAGCCTTTTACACATGTAATAGCCCTATTAATTTTGCATGCTTCTATTATAAATGTCACAAAGGGATTCTTAACTATAGTTCCCTTACGGTAATGAATATTTTTCAAAATCTAGTAGAGGAACAATGCATTTATTGCCAGGATTTGAATATTTTTTTAAAAGGAAAAGAAAGAAAGAAAAAAAGCATGAAAAAAAAGTCATTACTACCTTCTCAGAGAAGGACAATTGGTATTGAATCATCAATAAATGCAGTGTGAACAGTCTGCCAAATTTACACCCAGAACTATCAGAGAAAATAATTTTGAAATATAAAAAGAGCTCTGAAAACCAGATACAAGAATGTAAACAAGAGCTATTCTTTTTATTCTGAATTACCCACCTGACTCAGTGCCATAATTTTCTAGGTAGGAGGATAAGAAAGAAAAGAGAAAAGCTTAAATATAATTTCCCTTTACTCTCTTTCTAAGTGAAGAGATGGCTGAAGAAAACATAAGAATCTGAAAGAGCACATTTTCTACTGTCACTGCAAAAGTTGGGATGTGTGGTACCTTTTAGCTGTGTTCAAATTTTTGATGTTATTTTTAAAAAGGAATAATTTATGAAAAATTATAAGATTAAAATGCTTCCCACAACTCCCCTAACAATTTCATGCAAATATCTTAACTGCACATCCCTTGCTCTTCACCTCCTATTAAGACTTTGCAGTGGAATGAGGAGTTCTTTACACTGGGTTTTATGTAAGCCTAAGCATGAAGTTAAATTCACAGACTGGGGCATTTCTATCACAATGATAATTATGCAGAAAAAAACCCATAAATACATTGACTAAATTTTTTTCCTTAGAGTTTTAACTGAAACTATTATTTTTTTAACAAAGCCTGGGTTGGAGGTGCACTAAAACTGCAAAGCAGTCTGTGAACACACGAGTTCCCTGTGAACACTTCTCCCCACACCCTGGCTGGGCAGTGGACTGGCTGCACATTTATCGGTGTAGTCTTTTCACATAAATCATAGCTGTCCAAAGTCTAATCGGATTTTCTCTGGCTGCCAACATTCCCAAAGGCTTCTGCACCATCAGCTTGGCAGCTCCCTGAGCATGGCCCAAGCCCACACTGTGGAGCCTCCAGGGAGGCTCCTTCTGCTGTGCACATCCCTCCATGGCCAATTAAACCGGCTCCAGAGTCACCTTGGGCTCTGGATGGTGCAAAGAGCCTGCAGTGCAGTCAGGACCACGGCCAAGGTGTTGTCAGATCAGATCCTAAGGTTGGGGAACGCTCTTGGAGAGAAATTTCAGAGTTACTTTCACAGCTCATTGCAGAAGCACCACACAAATAACCTTCTCATGAAATAAAACCTTTCCCCGTGGTAAAAGCTGGAAATGAAAGCATTCTCACCTCAACAAAGAGCAGCTTCATACCCAACAAAGCAGAACCACAAAACACTGTTATGGTTGTTGACCACGGAAATTTCTAAAAGAAGCCTCTGAAAATATTATGCGTTATCTTTCCCAGGTATAACAGATGAAGAGATATTTAGAAAGATCCCTATTTTAGGAATCATTTTAAGGTTTATGTTGCTTGCAAGAATTGCAAGTTTATTAAATATATATGGCACTATTCAGTACAGCATTTTTACTGCTGTACTATAGAATGACAATCACCTATAAAATGCTGACTAACCAGCAGCAGCTGCTCAAGAACTTGCTGGAGTTACAAACCAACCTTTCTCAGAAGTTTGAGCTCCAAGCTGAGAAAGCTGAAATATTAAGGAAAGAATAAATTGAAATAATGAATAAAAACTGGCAGCTGACTGCACAGTACTTTCAGAAGCTGAAGATTCAAGATCTAACATGACAGATACCTGTAACCTCAAACACTTTATAAGAGCATCACAAAAATGTGGAGGTACACTAAAAAGACTCGAGGAAGCAGCTGTTTAAATACTAACACGAGTATTTCACATTAATTGTGAAATACAAACAAGAATTATTATTTAAGGAAAAGTACTTTTTAATGAATATATATATATATAGCCATGTATGTGCAAGCAAATAAATATATATATATTTCTACACTAAGCTTGTTTTGTAAGGTCCCTTTTTTAACTGAAGCAAAGCTATTTGCACCACAGAGCATGGATGGCTGTATTCCATATTTCCTGTGTTTGTGCATATATATGCCACAGCTGTCCTTGGCTTTAGTAAGAATGTGCTCTGTGTTGACCAATTAGTTACAACCAGGAAGCCATGTGAATGTCTATTATGAATATAATTGACGCAAATTGCAGTAATTCTCTTTAAAGTATATTTTTAACACTTGTTGCACAGCAGTGTTTCATGCTGTGGTACACATCTTAATACCAACACATTCCCATGGACCACCGATTTTTTGAAATGTTAGAACTATGTTTTACTCATTAATGCCAATTTCACAATTGGAAAAGGATTTTTCCTTGCCTCTTATTTTATACTTCTTGCATCAAGTCATGGCCTGGCTTATATTAAAAATTACTTGGTGCATTTATTGAAACTACAATTAATTTCTTTAACACACTACATGTTGGTACCATTTTTTGATTGCACAACCAGTTTTTGACATGTACTTATGTAAAAAGAGGCAAAGTCATACGCAGAGAATATCAAAAGTGGACTAATTCAAGAAGCTTAAGAGCATCAGGGTGTGGAATTGAAACCCAGATCATCCATTTGCCTGGAGAAGAAAGGGAACACCACAAGGCAGACAAGTCTCCATGCGTCCAAGGACACGACTGAGAGTGAACATTCGTGAATGGAAATGGACAGTATTTCCTTATAAAAGTGGACTCCTAGGGATCAACGTCTCCAAGTTAATAGCCCAGGCAAGGGACCTATGGACAGGATGCTTTGTGATTGGCACAGTGCAGTCACAGAAATAAGTGCTAAAGAGCCAAGATGCCCGGTAAAGCAGGGTGGATTCCTCTAAAATCCAGGTGCCTCGGTAACGGACTGCAGCTCCCGAGAGGCTGCCGTCCAACTCAAGCACCGTGGATTCCTTCAGCACACTCTTTCCATTCTTTGGAACGTTTCCCAAAATACACCACCTAGACACAGATACACTACAATTAATTTTTTCACCCTTTCTAGTACTCTAAATAGTATGCAGAATAAAGTAACAGGGATATTTACAAAAGAGAGAAAGAAAAAAGAGCATTTCTTTTTCTAAATCTAGGTATTGTTTTCTGTAGCTGAATTAGTTTGGTTGATACAGTTTCATTTGCTGAGTACCAGGAAAATACATTCTACCCAATTAAAAAATAAATTTGTATTTACTATATAATAACACTTGGGAAACACAAGAAAAAGACTTGTAGTTCTACTATGATGAGCCACCAAGTAATCAAAAAGTTTCTTATTCACTGTGTCTCCCTCCTCTGTGCTCTAAGGCTCTCAGCAGAGGGAACAGGAATTTGGGATTTTGCATGATGTCAAAATTAAAATCAGCACTGAGTAGAAATAATACATTTGTAACTTCATGGACCAAAAAAAAAAAAAAATACAATTTTCTAAAAATAAAATAAAATTTTTTTTAAAAATCCAAACAAGAGCTCAGTAACTCGGTCATTGTGGATTCAGTAACTTACAATCATTTGTATTCCTTACAGGGTTCTCTATTAGGAGAAACATTTTCTATTTACAGAAACATAGCGCAAAAAAAAAGATTTTATTTCTTGATTCCCTTGTATTTCAAATAGGACATGATATGGATCAGTCATGAATACTAAAGTAGGATTCGAAGAGCCCAGACTTCAGGTTATTTCTAGCTCAACAGCAGCCTTTTTGTGGACCCTGAGTGAACCTTTCTGGTTTTATGCTTCAGCTTGCCTATCTGAAAATATGGGAATTAAAAAAAATTCTTCAGATGTACTTCCACATTTTTAGAAAATAGCAGGCATGCGAAATGTCATAACATGTTCTTGGTGAGACAACAAATTTATACACTCATAAACAGGCCTATTAAAACTCTTAAGTACAACTAACATAAGTTTTTGCATTTAAGTTGTCTTTTGGGACATCCAACTGAATATGGGCAGAAAAGTATCTGAAAAAAAAAAAAAGCTTCAAATAATTCCAGTGTAGTCAAATAAGACAGTCAGAAACAATAAGCAAATGATGGGAATAAGGGCAAGATTTTTCTCCTTTTTGATCCATTCACAGAGACCATGAATGACAGCATCCATCATCAGTAAAAATCAAGTTGGGAGCCTGCAGCTGCAGAGCTGTGCAAAAGCAGGCAGGGTGCACCCACTAAGGGCTGTGCCCTGCAGACCACAACTCCCTATAAATCCATCTATCCAGCAATTAGACACTGCAGCCTGCACCCTCTGTTCAAAAGGGCACTGGTACAGATTGCACTGAAACTAATAATTATTCTCACCCACGCCAATTCCCAGCACTCAGAGGAAAGAAGGTCTCGGGAACCAATCATTAAAGACTTCCCAATGGTACACAACAGTACCACCAATTGCATTTGTCTAAATATTTCTAATAAATGTGTTCCAAGCTTTCACGAGGAAAATTAATAACCATGCTTAGATGAAAATTGCTTTTTTCTTACAGGAATATTCATGAAAAACAAGAGTAATTGGTTTGGTATGAATACTGCTGAAACACATGGAAAAACGTTTTGATATGAACAAGCGTATTTTCTTCCATGTTCTCTCTCTCCTCATCGATTAAGTTCACCAAAGGAAACAAAACTGCTTGCTGGCCTGCATGGCAAAAGCAGCAAGAACGTAACCAAATCAATAGGGAAGTGATTTTGAGCTGAGCAAAGTGATTTATAAGCTGTATTTTACTATCCTTGCAAAAATATAGAATGAAAAACGCATCAGGTACACTTGTAAGAGTGAACATTTCTTAACACTATCTCTGTTGCAACTTCCATTGGACTGCAGGAACACCTCTATACATTAGTCTTGTACCTGTATTAGAGAGGGGAAAAGCTGACAGACCCTGAAGGGAAGTTAATGCACAGTAGATTGCCTCTCTGCTAGAGAAAAGACTAATGAAAACTGGTCAACGAGGGATGAGGAAAACACCCAAATCAGCAATCTGGTGTTCTTATGGGGATTCATGTTAGAATTTAGATATAACATTCATCTTCTTGTAGATTTTTTTTAAAACATGAAATTCCATGCAAAAACTATGAATGAAGTCTTGCAGAACTAAAAGATTCCTTTGCTCAGTATTAGAAGTTCAGAATGTTCAATATCCACTCAAGGGTTTACAGGTTTACCAGCACTAAGATAGACTTTCCTCAGAAGCAAACCCAAAAGTGCTACCCAGCTCTACCCCTACATCTACGAGCTGCTTGGCAGG
Organism: Pardalotus punctatus; assembly: GCA_013400915.1. Taxonomy (NCBI): domain Eukaryota; kingdom Metazoa; phylum Chordata; class Aves; order Passeriformes; family Pardalotidae; genus Pardalotus; species Pardalotus punctatus. The sequence goes on along the minus strand of VZTX01010347.1, from coordinate 23,093 downwards.
TAGGCAAATGTATAAAAAAAACTGCAATAACTACAAAGGCAGTCCAAAAACATTTCACCTTAAGAAATAAACCCATAGTTTTAAAACTTTTTAAAATCTCAATGATTAAATGAGCTGTAGATTTCTTTGCACTGCTCTCACTTGTTTGACCCGCCAGGATGCACAGCGTCACTGTTACAGCAGTTTACCTTTAACATTACTACAAGGCAATGAGATTATGGGACAGCAGATCCCATTCTCCACTGTCACCTATGACCCACTTTGGCACATTCAGTTCATCGCAGGAACAGCCTGGGAAACACTTTGAAATGTTTAACACTTAGACTTTTCCGTTGTATATTTATAGCAAGTGGGAGTGAAAGCACAGAAACTGTTGAGTCTGTGTTGTCAAGAACTGAATATAGATTCTTAGACTACCACACACAGAGTCTATAACTGTATCATAACACATAGATTTTGATCCACTTAGCTCTTTAATGAGCTCAAAGTAGGGCTAAAAAAAAATTAATTAATTGAAACATTTTTTTAAAAGCATCCAGTATTCACATGAAGACATCAACACATGGAAAGATTTACTTGCCTCAGACATGTTTGTCATAAGCTTCTTATCCACACTGGTGTTCGGCAAAGGCTGTTTTGCCCAGAAATGTCTTGGGATTAGCAGTGCCTTCAGAGGCTTCCCAAGGCCCAGCTCCCCCTTTCACCACAGCGCTGGGGGGACTCCCAGGTGCAAAGTGTTTCACTGACTGTGAAATGCATTATATCGACAGTAACCCAGCTGATGCCAGACAAACCTACCTGTAAAGTCTGTAAGAACAACTGTGTTCTTGAGTTTCCAACTATGAGGAAATAATACCTCTTCTGATGGTCAGAATTATCCATTACCCCAAAGACAAACTGTAGTACAACAGGCAGCCTGTCTGCCACACCCTTGCACTTTGGTTTCATCACATCTTGGAAGTGTCAATACCAACTTTTTGTGATGCCAAACAAAAAGATAAAGTGGATGAATACCCTGGTAGGTGGTTTTGCACCTCCCTATTGTAGCCAGGATGTTGGCATCAACACCATCAGGACTTACAAGAGAAAAAAAAACATCAGAGTCTCTCTGCCATGGAGCTCTAGAGAATACTCTAGAACAATGCAGGTGTGGCCATCAGGACTGCAGTTAAGTGTGGCTCAGCACCCACACCCGGGAGAAACGGGCTCCAGGGATTGCATGGTGGTTAGCTCATTTCAAAGCTCCCAGTCACTGTCATTGTACCATGAAGTAGGACTGACTGTAGCCAAAGGTGAAACAAGTTTAGGACGCACAAGCAAATTCAGAAGAAAGGTCTGGACCAGTATTCTGTAACTAATATACAGAGGATTAAAATTAAATTTAAATAAATAAATAAATAAAAAGGAAGGGGGGGGGGCGAGGAAGAGAGCAGGATTTGGGAATTTCTCTTTCCACCACCCCATCCACTTTGATACTCCACTGGGACAGGAATTCCCTGGTGTTAGATGAGCACAGAAGGCATAATTATCACCACGCACTTCTAAACACCGGGGTGAGCGGCAGAAAGGTCAGCTGTCACTCAGAGCTTCAGAGCCAGAAGCGAGGGTTCCCTTACAGACGCCCCCTTTCCCTGATTTGCCGCGGAACTCCATTCCCCAGCCGCTCCTCAGCATTCCCGCGGAATTCCATTCCCCAGCCGCTCCTCAGCATTCCCGCGGAACTCCATTCCCCAGCCGCTCCTCAGCATTCCCGCGGAATTCCATTCCCCAGCCGCTCCTCAGCGCTCCCGCGCTTCCCGCGTAGTGCGGCGCCCCCCGGTGGCGGCCGGCGCGCAGCGCACGGAGCGCGCTCCGGGGATCGCAGGGAGCGGCGGGGTCCGAGCCCAGCGCTCCCTCCGAGTGAAAAACTCATCTTCACAATCAGTACCCGCAACAAGCGACTCATTTTCATCTTCCCCCTAGCGATTTCTTCTTTGAGGTTGGGTTTTTGTTTTGTTTTTTTGCTGTAATTTGGAAGGGATAGAAGATTATCGTTTTCTACAGGAGAGTTAAACCCCGTAATTTTCTTTTTTAACAATCGTAAAAAATCTCCACAAAATGTTTTAGTTTTATACTTTGAATGAAGATTTCACCTCGTATTCTTTTCCTGGTATGAATTTATCTTCCTTTCCTTAAGATGTACTGTAAGTGCAGAAACAGGAAGCAGTTTAACAGGAAACATATTCATGTTACCTACTTGGGTGACCCTGTGAGAAGGGCACTTCACTATCTGCTCTTCGTGGAAATCCAAAACAATAAATTTCCTTTTTTAAAGAAACATTTTTCTTAAAGTGAGTACTCCTTTATGGTTCTTCTTGTGACTAATGAGATCCTCACAAATCTTTGTCAATGTAGCAGGGGAAATAGTTTAAAAGACTTCGTTTCACATAATTCTAATACATTTTGGAATTATTTTTAAGAGGATAATCATTACTCAAAAAAAAAGGTACAGTCCAAATTCTTCTTCCATTATGCTATCTCCTGAAATTTTTCATCTGACCAGTGCAGCAGATGAAAAACAAGGAAATAATTACAGCTCCACGTTTCTGCAGGCAAGCCAACACCAACCTATTGTCCTAGCAACACATGTTTTTCAGAAGAAATTACACATCAGCTGGATTAATGGATCAAAATGTTGTCCCTCTTCTGCTGTCAGAGAAGCAGAAGTGTTTGGTGCAGAAGCCAGCTCTCTGTGCTTTATTCCAGCTGAGAGCTTTCCATCAACAGAACAATTCTCTGCTGATTAATTACAGCCAGCATCTGGCTCGTTTATATCACCTGAACAGCAAAAAATGTCAGATCAGTATGGAGATATCTGTCCTTTCATGTAGCACTTAGTATGTAATAATTAACTACTACATGCTGTAGTATGGGTTTCACTATCTGTGTAATTCTTGGAATAAATTAATGGTATGAGTCACAGCATTAAGTGCCACTAGAAATGATCGGTGGAAAGGAATAGCAGATTACTATAGAATAAAATAAACAAAAAGGGACAACAGAGTTTCTCATTTTACTTAGTGTTTGCTGATAATTTTGGACCTCTAAGGATCTTAATTTCATTTGACTGATTTACTTTAAAGGAATAAGGTGGATATGAGAACTTTTTTAAAAGATTCTTTTTTTCAAAATTGATTTTTTAAAAATGCATAGACTTTTCATCAAAATTAGTATTTTCTAAAACCACTTGGAATATTCCAATGTAAACATTGAGCTGATATTTTTAGAGAACCAACAAAAATATTTCTGAGATTTTTTTTTTCCTCTGAATAACAACAGCCAAATTAGAGATCACTGTAGAATTATACTAGGATTTCCTCTTCTTATTACCTGGCACTTTGAAGAAATTTTTATTATATTACTGCATCATAAAATACTATAAGATCCTTCTCAAACTCTCTGCAGTCTAATTAAGTTTTCACTGTTAAAGATCATAGAGGAAACAAAATTTGTTCTTGATAACACTATTTACTTTTTAAATTAATATTTTATACATATATAGAATATATAAACCAGCACAAGTACATAAACAGTTCCTCGAGGACCTCATGAGTAGCTTCATGTAAATATGCATAATTTATTCCTCATCCCTCCTAAAAAAATAGTGTTTCGAATACTATTCTAACCATTTCTGAACTGCAGGAATGATCATTTTTCAATGACCCTTTAAATGCCCCTACTTTTGGATAAGCAGAGGTAAATCTTGTTACATATATTTTTCTCTTTGACAGCTTGATAGGAGAAGACATGAAGGGAACAGGAGCATTTAACTACAATTCCTTTAAATACAGGTCTTGTCTCTTTCAATAAGCACAGGTAATCACATATTCAGTAAATGTTTAAAATAGCCATTCACTATAAAATCATTTTAAGAGAGATATGCAAAATCTTACTCCATATGACTCAAACTCAACAGATTGCACTAGCACTGCAGCTTTACAGCTGGATCTCCAGACACCCATTACATTTTGTGAGCTGTTTGTACTGTAGCTTTTGATATTCTTAAAGGATTGACGGCATCTATTTCCTTTCAAATAGGGTCGTTTTCAATTTAGCAGCATTCAGCAACCTGCAAATCTGAGTCTGCAAGGCGCTCTTAAGAATATCACTTTCAGACGATGGATGTTTTCCAGGTGGTTTTGCAGAGAACCATGAAATGCAGCTGCTACAAAACCTTTGATGAGACATAAGTAGAACAACATCAAAAGTGTGCTTCTTTTTGAGCAAATACATGAAAGCACAAAACTAGCTGACAGTATCACATCATGGAATTCATTTGAACTTGCAGACAGAAACCAAGAGGAAAGACAATTTCTGTGGCCACTGCTTGGAGCATGGCCCACACTAGATGAAAACACAGAAATGGATTTTTAACTCCATCATTATAGAATCAGACACAAAGCAGGAATTAAGCCTTTTGAACAGAAATAGATGCACACATATATATTTTACTGCAACAGCAAGGTGTGTAAGCCAGACTCCCAGCCTCACGTGGCCTCTGAGCAGGTCCAGCAGCCGGGAAGGAGTCGGGAGGAAGCACCGCCCGTGAGCCCACGGCGAGCACACACACGTACACTCACTTATCTCATTTGTTAACAACAAGCTCAGTCTAAAGCGTTTCATCAAATATTGATAAAACAGAACACTGGCTGCTATAGAAAAGGTCACTTCTCTAGGCAGAAATCATTGTTCTGGTGTTGTTTTATGCTTAAGTTCCTTATGCTTAAGGCATATATTTATTTATATCTTTTATAGTCTTGTGCAGAAGATGAAAATTGCAGATAACAAAGCCACCTCTCTGAGTTTCCTGTGCCTCAGGAAGGGGACTTACACACCTGATCTACAGAGACTTTTCTTTTGCTTGTTGTCCTAACACAAACCTGATTCTGTAGCACAAAATAAAGATATCAAACTGTTAACATAAATAATGATCAGGAAAAATATTTTTTAATATCTAAATTGTGATTTAACTGTATATTCAGTAATTTATCCAGTATCTGGTTATTACATTTGTTTTCTCTTTAACACACCTGTATTCATATTTTCTCCTCAGTATCACTGCAGTTGTAAATACTGCTTTCTATTTAAGTCCACTAAACTCCCTTGATACTTGGCAGAGGTAAAAAAAGCCCAGAAATTTTATTGGACTCAGAAAACCAAAAACAAGGTTTAATTTCAGTGTTATTTACAGCCATAATGACTGGTAAATACTGACAAGTATAAGGAAATTGCAGATTTGGTAACATTCAAGGATTTCTTCCAATAAAAACAGAAACCAAACACACTACATTCATGGAATCGCAAAGTCTTGGCAGAGTTTTGGTGGCTCTTTCCTCTTTATTGCCACTTTCCTTAGGTGCTGTTAGATTTCCCGGGAACATTCTTGCCAGCACACTCTGGTCTCACAGCCATTCACTTCTTTCTGGTGAAACTGCTTAATTTCAGCTTTTTCCTTTCACGGTTCTTAGAGAGCAGCCACAAGAGCAAGAGGGTCCTTGTCCTAAGCTTGGCATGCACTCCACTCTCATCTAGGTGGATTGATTTTACTCCTAGTTATTCTACTACCCTGTCTGGACTTCCTAAATTATTTGGAGAGTTTGGGCTTTGTTTTTTAATTTTGTCCTAATTTTTAAAGACTTCCATCATAGTGATACTTTAATGCACAAGACATGGAGCTAGTTATTTATATGGTTTAACAAAGTCTTGCATCTGTGGCAACTTTTCCATCTCAATAAATTTCCCAAGCTGGTCCTACTCACACACATATAGACAAGGAAATTCAGTTGAACTTGTGTATCTGCTACTGTAACTGGCATTTACAAGGAACTTGCGAATTTTTGTGCATTTTACACAAACTTTTTTGCAAGCTGAAGAAGTGTTCCATTTACAGTGCTAAGAAATGACAAAAGGCAGTGAAGAGGAAACCACCTTTACAAAAAAGCTGAAAAGTATCACAGAAGCGCAGCAATGTGTCCCAGAATGCTATCCAGAAGAATGACTTTAATATTGCTCTGCATCTGTCTATTGTCAGCATCATAAGCGTTCAGCCTGGCTCCAGAAAACTTTATACAAAGCCCTTGCTGATGAGTACAGAAGGATTTTTTTCCTTGTTGCTATAGGATATTTACACTTTCAGGAATGCCTCAATTGGGAGCAGCACTTAAAATATATCAGCAGCATTTCTTTGACATCTGTCACACACATTTCAGCACAGCCCTTTTCCAACAACGTATCCTCATGAATCATCTCCTTAAAACCTACCTCATGTGCCAAAGACATGGTGATAATGGAAACCTGACAGTTTTTTGGATTTGTTGCTCTGATGAAACCAGGCAATATGCTGAGACAAGTCCAAGCACCTATAGGGAAGGCGATGGAATAACACAGTCGAATCCCATCTGTGTTACAATCACTTGGCTTTTCTACATAATAAAGTGAATTATTCACATTACTTCCCATTCCACACCAGGGAAATCAGCCAACTCAGCCACCACTGACTACCTTAAATACAGAGGAACATCAGTTTAAATCAGGTAGCCTAAGCTTGCTGGTAGACCCCTAGAAGGCACAGCCATCAGGGAGACAGCAATAAACAGATTTAGGTTCAAGAAGATACAAACCTATTTACCCTCAGTTTGGAGGTTATTACCAGCTCCCCCTTATCTGCTAAGGGCTGAAGCACCCTAAAGACTTTTGAAAAAGACTTGGTTGCTAAATAACTTTAATTTTTTCTACTGAAAAAATCCTTAAAGGATTTTAAGAACTTACTTACAAGATCTCTGTGTTAAGCCAGCCAGCCAATTCAGTGCTCCAGCTCCAACAGATACCAAGAGTGAATGTAAAGGGAAAAAAAAAATTGAAAAACAACTTGGAATGATAACACTAAAATACATTCTCACAACCTCCACCAGCTTGCAGCTCAGACTTCTTGACCCAGAGTTGTTACATTTGTGCTTCCCCATCCTTCAAGAATTTTACTCTCACAGATTTGCATAGCCACTTTTTGAATTCGCATAGAATCTACAACATGGTAGAAGGGTTCCACAGCCTAATTCCATGGTGAGAACCACATACAGTTTTGCAGCTCTGCTGTGCCAAAAACCTGAAACTGACTGGAGTTCCTTCTGCACTGTATGTTATAATGGAATTGTTACAGCATGTACCACACACAAATTATCAATCAGTAACCTGGAGATGATCCCTGCAATGCAAACCTGTTGGACAGAATCTGCCAGGACTCGGTTGGATCAGGGATGCCACAGCCGACCTGCACAAAAAACACAAAACTGGATCCCTGATCCCTGTCCTTGAGATCATGAACTGCACCTGCACCTGCCAAAGCAGGGAATGCATATGCATTAACCACAGCCTGAAATACAGACGAGCAAGCTGCCAATCCTTTTAGCAAAGACACTGATGACAGTAGGAGAGGGTGAAAGGTCATTTCAGGGAAGATAAGAAAGGATATTCACGTTTGTAATGTATATCCAACACTCGTAAGTGTCTCACATCACATCTAAATGCTCCCATGAAAGAGCATCATTACAACAGGCCAGTTCAAATAACACCAGGGGCTGAGGATTTTGCCTTCCTGACCATTCTGCAATTTTTCTGTAATTGTTCTTCTGCATTATAGCCCACAAGTAGCGGGGTCTTTTGTAAATATAATTTTGAAGTTCAGTATTACTTACACAAACACATACTTTGCCTTTTAACCCTTATGGATTCTGTTTGCTTGGCTCTTTTGACAGTTTTGATATCACTTCTACTGTGGACTTTGCAAGGATCCACTGAGAACATGGCAATCAAATTTTGTTGCTATGGAAAATTCTGAAATCCCAAGGTGCAAACCAAAGTCCATTATCTGTAATGATACCCTCTGGAAACACATGCTAGACAAGACATGTTACAGGAGAATTTTCCATTACTGTATGAAAAAAATCTATTTTTTCTTTGGAAAAGAAACAAACTATCACAAAGTGTACTTGATTTTTTTCATGCCACCCCACTCTTGCTAATTTGCTGGAAACCTATTGTAGATTCTGCACTGACCTCACTGCATTTTATGCCTAAATCTATCTAATCAATAATGAATTTGCTTTGCAAAGGAGATTAATTTGCTGGAAAACGTCAAATATGGATTGTCCATGAGGGTCCAAAAAATCTCCATTTTTCAGAATACTTTTTCTCAAGTCCTTGAGATCAAGGAACAGCATATGCAAAGGTGACCTGGAAAAAACTTCTGGTTTTCATATGAGAATATGTACTAGTATTAAAAAGAGAGGCAGAAAGGTAGTTATTTTCTGTTCTCATAATCACCATAATTTTGTATTCATGATGACAGCTTAGTGGTAATTATGTGTTAGCTATCTATACATACACACTGATATTTATACTGTTCTTGCACGCCATTTACTGAATGTAGGTTTTACATGACGTGGTCAGTAAGCCCCAAATAGTCCAATATGTTTTGTGCCAAAGTCAAAACGCAGTTCAAAGTGCTGGAAATTGCTGTGAACTAAGCAAATTCCCTAAGGAGACATAGTCTTCCCCATGAAGGGTCAGTGCACATAATTTAGACTTTATATTTCTTTCATTCCCTTTTATGGCAGATATTTTATTTTACTTGTTAATTTGAAACACTGAGCATTTATTCTGCTTATAAACTACCCCACCTTAATTTAAATACAGGCATCGGGCAGAATTCCTTAGATTCTATATTACAAATACTGAATGCAACACTACTAATAATAACAGCTTAAAAGGCTTCATCTAGTAAAGATAATTTATGCATATTTTGTATTCTCTTTACAATAATCTCTTAACCTTGAAATGCAATTTTTATTTTTATGTTTGCATGACTTTCATCTGAAAGGTCTGAAAAATTCATCCTGGGAATTATTTTTCACTAGTTGGAGACCTAACATTTCTTATCCTCCAATAGCTCTGTGTTCTCTGAGGAACTAATGAGCTCAACATATATGGAAAAAATACATACACCAAATCTGCACTATTTTATGAAATAACACCTAAAGCTCTTGGGATCCCTCTTATTTCCCTGAATCAGTTTAACGAGTCACAAGTCCTTTGGAATGCATTCAAAACAGCCTGCTACCACTTTATCTTGGAGGGATACATTATGAAATGATTCCCCTCTTCTCATCCATAAGCAAATCCCATGGTACCTTCACACAAGTCTTTCTTTTGTCTCAAGTGAGGATTTCACTGGGTCCCTTGTTTAGAGAAGTATCTTCTCACCTCCCACCTGCCCCCTACATTACTCCTGACCGGCACGTGCCCTAATAAAAGTTTGAGGTTCCAGTTATTTCGCACAGAAAAAGCAAATTTTCTGGGGAACAGTGCAGGAGCAATACACACCGAGGATCCCTGATTAACAAGCACATATTTCCCCAAGTAGCTGGAAAAGGGAATCTCCAAAGAACATTCACTATGTTTTGTCATTTTAAAAAGAGAAAAAATAATCAGTATTTGAAGAAAATGCAAAGGATAAAAGTGCAAATATACTTTCTCTGCCAAAAAACAGATTTTGTGTAGGATTTTGCACAGAAGAGGTCAAATTTTCTCACAAGGAAGTAGACTAGGTCATAAAAAGGAAATTTTCTTAAGCTTTATATATTCTCAATCCCAATTCTGTAAAAAAGTTTGAAAATGTCCAAATAAGAAATTGTCCTCCAGTTCACCCTCCCTCTAAAAACCTAAAACACTAAGAGAAGCATTGGGAAGCAGAACACTGGGAAGCAATTTCTAGATGTACATGGCTACTGAAATTTAAAAAAAACAAACCAAACAGGTAATGTCTTAAACACTTTGAAATCATTAACTGATGAAGTGAAGGTCTTCACAAATTAAACACCGAAGCTCAAACGTACATTAGAAACTTTTGCCAAGAGTATGGATCAGACTGTGCAATGTGGAATCTGTGGAATCCATCTGGCTAGTGAACAAGAAACACTCCGTCTTCCTTGGTACTTACCAAGTCAGATGATTCCACAGTAGTGTGAAAGTTCCCTCCGTGTATTTCCAGATTTAAAGTGCTGCAGACATATGCTTTCAAAGGCTGCTGAGACAAAAAAATTAACCATTTTGGAATAGAAGGGCTATTAGAGGTAATTCAGAGCTGAAATACCAGGGTTGAAAGTGAAGCAGTTAATTTCTATCCACAGCCACAACCACTTCTCCTTTTTTTTTTTCTAGGAAATGATGCAGCTATGAAAAGAGTTAATTGACATGACAAGGCTCCTGCTGTACATGAGGGAGATGGAACCCACTGCATTTTTCCCCATTGTCCCTATAGGAGCATTAGCATTACATGTTTAATGTAAATTATACATTTAATTCTGACCTTTCAGGTCAAACTGCAAAGCATAGTGAGCTGTTTTGAAAACTACAAGAACAAAGAAGAAATAAAATAGTCAAGGAAGTGGTTGGAAGCAAGCATAATTATGGACATGTAGCTGTTCATATAGATTGATACATAAAAATACAGCATTGCCTGTTCCAGAAGGAGATCCAACTGCTTTATGCACTTCAGAAAAGGCTACACATGTTTAAAAAATAGTGACAAAAGAAAAAATAAATGTTTTCACAACCACTTTACACTTTGAGGAGAGCCTCTCTTGTATTTAATGTGGTACAAATCTCACTTATGGAGGTCTTAACTTTATCCAGTAAAATTACTTTAATTCAGTGATTGTTCCTAAGTATACAAGTATACCAAGGGTATACAAGCCCTTGGACAACTATGTGCATTTCCACATGTGGAACAGTGCACCCCTAATTTGGGAGTGTACTGCAATCCTCACAGAACTGAGTTCACAGATCAGTTTCCACACTGGTTCCTAATGGACTTTCACATATCATGGTGGGTGAGCCCAACATGTTTGCAATTTAGTATCTGATTACTTTTAAAACTCTCCCAGGTAAAGTAACACGAACATTAGAAGAGCATGTCTGAAAACCACTAGCAGATATATGTGCCTGCACAATGCTTTCTTAGGAATTTTTTCAGACATAGACTCACATGAGTGTATTTTCTCTTCACTTTAAGCTCAAGGCCAAGGACTCATTCTCCTAAGATCAAACACATGCAAACTATAAAATAAGAATTTACTTTAGACATTTTTCTTACCCTTGTTCCAACAGGTGAACAATGAGAGCAGTGGCAGACTGATATCCATAATTTAAAAAAAAAAAAAAATTTAAAAAAGTGTTTTTTCTTCCTTTGTTACAATAAGTTTCTAGCATGGAGATACTGTTATATGTGATATGAAATCACTTCATTGTTTCAAGTATATGAGGGATATCTGATGAAGACTAGAAGCTACCTGCATCAACTACTACCTGAATAAGTGTTTCTGTGGGTTCATGGCTGTGTAACTGACACCGAAACCTTTTCCCAAGTCTCTGCAGGATGAATTTCACTTCATTCTCATCACTGGGACTCTTTTAAACACAGTTCATTTTTCCAAACCCGACCAATTTTAAATGCAGTTTATGCCACTATTTAAGTTATTTTTAAAAATAATTTCACTGGTGTCTAGACCTGCTACCACTGCTGGCTGATCTGCAGGCACCCCTTGTAGCAGCCTCCAGCCAATCCCAACAGTGCTCGCTAGAAAATCCAGCACAGCTTGATGGATCTTTTCAATAAAAAGAACTACTTGAGAATTACCTGGTAATTCTTCTGAACTACACTGCATCGTGTCCTTTACAGGACCTATGAACAGCTCCAGTTTTCTCTTATTCTAGGCAGCCTTGAAGGGTTCCTAACAGAGCATCCATCAAGATAAAAACACATACAACTGGCTAAGCACCAAGAGGTTTGCAAACTATGGGTATGAAAATACTTGCTATTATGCCACAGGGAGTTTCAAGTGGCTAAGGGATATAGGGCTGAATTTTTACCCTTATTAGTCCAATGCAATTCTTAATACATGAACACTGAGTAATATCTTGAGAACTAGAGAAGCATTAATATATTCTTGAATGAAGTGAATGCTAAGCATTAGTACCCTCCCTAAATAAAGTAAATGCACTAGGGAGAACATGATGACAATGTTAAAGTTAACGACCCAGTACAATAGTATTTAAAACAGATTTGGTGCTAGCTTAATCACATTAATTGCTACATTGGACAAAATGGAGAACAATGAATACATTGTCCCTGGAAGTCCTGAAGCAGCATCTTGTCCATTATGTTAAGGATGCAGTGACATTCATTATCTCCAGGTAACTGGAACTTTCAGTGTACTTTGTTTGTCCTGCTACATCAGCTAACTATGAATTATTAATCTAAGCAGTCCTCAAAGTATTTTTTTCCTACTCTGTGAAGTACCTTTAACAAGGCAATCTGTCTCTTTACTTAATCACAGCAATGCTTGTCAAAGACTATTACCGGTTTGAGGATAAAATGGTGAGAAGAAAAGAGAGAATGTCATCTGCTCCTACTGCCCTAAGATGATTGGCACTCAACTTTAAGTATGTGTACTCTTCCCTTTCTTAAAAAATCACCAGGAAGGAACTGGATTTGTCAGAAAGCACCAAAAGTAACCTCAGGTCTGTCATGGTCAGGAGTCTGGGAAGTTGACAGAGCCTTTTTTGTGTGAAGTTTCAAGGTGATTAGGAGTAGCTGCACTGTGGTGCTGGAGCAGTCCAAGTTCCATTGCAGACTCATGCTGCACACAGCCCCCCGAACAGGGGGTGCTGTTGGGGGGCTCCTTTCCCTGCAGTCTCAGCCCAGCTACATCAATAAATTCATTGACCCTCAGACACCTCCCTCACAACTGTCTAGGAATGCGTGAGAGTTCCCATAATTCCTCCAGAGGTCCAGAAACAAAGAATGAGTAGATAAATAGATAAATAAACAGCATTGTCATGCTGTCTTCACTTCTGTGCAACCAACAGAAAAGACAGACATGACAAGAAAAACATGAGCTAAGTTGGAATGCTACAAAACACATCATGGCTCATGGCACATAGGTCTGATTTGGTAAACAATAAAAGATATGTAAAACAGGATGTGTGTTAAAAAGATCAGAATTCACATACTCTGACTGCTATCACAGACATCAGATATTTAAAACAGGATCGTCAACGAAAGAAAAAGAGAAATAATTGGAATGGGATTTCCTGTGGTACAATGAATACAGTCAGATTAATATGTCCTATTTTCATTCAAAAATGTCTAAGGACTACACCTACCAGTGAAACAGATAATAAAATTAATCACATAACCTTGTAGAATAAAGGCAATATTCATATCTTCTTTTAGATAAAAGTTTTCAGGGGAAAAAAATAAACCCAAAAACCTGATTTTCTTTTTACCTCAGCAGATTTGCTCCATTAGATGGAACTAACATAAAAAAGTAAGAGTCTGCATTTGGTCAGATCTCAGAGAGGTCAATTTTTAATAAAAATTTCTTTTAAGAAAACCAAACTTTATAGTTACCTTTCATTTCAAGCTCCTAGACTAGACCATTTTTCCTCTTTCATAAAATCAGTCCAGTTTGTATATAGGACTATCTATACATTGCTTGAGCAACAAAGCTAAGAAGTCTTTTAATTACAGCCAAGGTCATGGAACCAAAGTGGACAATGAGACTTCCAGATTTTTTTTCTGCTTACACTATTTTTTTTTTTTTTTTGCAAGCAGTATCTCTTAAGGGAAAGAATCTGCTGTCAGCAACTGCAATATTTTCTGCTAAGTCATTCCACCACCTTGCAAAGACATTTGAAAACATAAAAGTGATTTACAACAACATTTTACAACAAAATGCTGCACTAGTTATATGAGAGATGAGCACAGTGTATCAATATGCAAAGAATAGGAAAGCTCCTGCAAAAAAATTAGCAACAATCTGTAGGAATTTTGCAGAGTCACAGCAGGCCTAGGACCTCAAAGATCCTGAGGATTTTAAATGCAATAAATTCTGATAAAGGAGTGATCAAAGACCCTGCATGACCCAGGGGATGGCAGTTTTAGCGTGGGCAGCAAGAAGGAGGGAAAAAACAACAACCAAACTTACAGAAAGATATAAGTGCATTTTACACTGAGGTACTGAGGTGATTATGCATCCCCACAATAACATTAATACTAATTCTCTAGGACAAAAATCACACTAAAGAATTAAAGTTCTTTTGCTCTCACAGTTACGATGTACTGAGTCTATTCTGAAGCAGTTTTGTTTTCAGTGTACCAGCTGCACAGAGGGAAAGTTTATGTAATGAGATGGAGAGGGCTGCAATCCCTGTTCTGTCCCTTTCAATTCTGGCTTTTCAAATGACATGAGGAACCCAGGTGGAAAGAATCGCTCTGCATGTCTGGCCATGTGGCAGAAGGGAAAATGTAATTGATTATTCTTATTAAGGAAACTGGTTTTGCCAGAAGTATCAAGTTTATTCAGTTTCATGCTTAAAATGAAATATGCAGTATAGTTAAATATTCTGTCTTTATTTTATACATAGCTTGAGCTGACTATAGGTATTGCAATGACAGCAATAATGCAAATTGAATGTAAACCTAATTAGAAAGTTAATGGAAAGAGAGTGAAGAATGCTGTGATTGAAAACTTGAAATGTGCTCTCATCCTTAAATCTATGCTGTCCATGCTTCTGTCTGTAAAAATGACGAGACTTGCCTCAAGATCATTTAAAAAAAAAAAAATGACAAGAAAAAGACAGATATATTAACATTAAGAGATTCAAATAATGGCTTCAGAAACTAAAAGGACCAAGATCTCTAAAAAAAAAAATTATAAAAGTTTCTTATAAAAGTTTAATAGTAAATTACTCTTCTGTGCTTAATCACTTTGTAGAAACATTATTTTCTGGGTACCCAAACACCGGATATATTCACACACTAGATATGTTATCACTGCAGCATTTGTAAATGGACCAGAAACTGCTGAAGCAAAGGTTCAAGAAGATACAGAACCCCAGGAGCAATTTACCCATTGGAAGAGACCCCCACATTTTATATTTGTGGTAAGAAAACACTCAGAAATTATCTCTACATTTGTGTTCCCAAAGGACATATGCTTTTCAGTAGTGTATCAGGAATTTAGTGACTTCCATGCAAATTAGGTAACTTACTATCCAATTATGCCTTTTCCATGCAAAACCATAGATTACATAAGCTACTATTACATTTTTATTTTTAAAAACATTATTAGTGTAGTCAGGTGTCACCTGAAAAAGAGGTTTACAAAATAAGCCTTGAGGGGAAGAAAAAAAAACTCCAAATCAACACATGATGCCGTCAAGCAATGAAACACAGCTGAAATTTGAAGTCACCAGTATCAGTTTTCCATGCATGGAAAGCAACTAACCCAAAGTAACAGAAGGAACTTTAGGCTATTAGCGAAGTTTCTGTGTCTTCAAAACAGCTGTAATTGACACAAGAAATCTACCTGACAAAATACAGCTCATGGTTCCAGAACTTGGATTCTGCCTCTCAGCATTAAACAAGTGAACTCTAATGGGATCAGTCACATTGCAGCAGAAAAGCAAGTGATGGCCAAAACTACTTTCTATTGATTTATTTTTTTATCAGCTTGCTCCCAGGAGCACGTTTTGAACAGCTTCAAGAGGGGAATCTGGAAACAAGCACTTTCTAGTCTATTAGCCTAATAAGGCATTGTAATCTAGTGTGAGTTCAATTCTTTGGCAGCTTCCTTCACGGCATTTTCGTTGTCATTTCTTTGATTAAGGCTACAGTGATTCATGTACCTGGCTAACAGCCTGGAAGAAAGTCTTGTAACATAAAGGATTATGTTACAGGGTGAAAGTATCAGCCCAGAGAAACAATCTTTACCCTTTCTGTCTACTTAATGACTTAAAACTAGGAAAAGTTTAAAGGGTACAGACAGGGTCTTCAAGATAAGGAAATACCCAAGAAAATACAGAACTTCATCACCAGCTGTCTCCTGCTTACCTTGCTGCCACACACCTGCAAATTTTCTGCACAACGAACAAAAGCAGCTGCCTCAAGCCTGGCATCCTTGTCCTCATCCTCTGGAGCCACACGAGCAGCTGGATACCGAGCCCTGCTCCCTTGCTACCTGTCAGGGAATGTGCGTGCTGGGCTGGCTCAGCAGCAAACGCCAGCCTACAGGTCATGGTGCAGGTGGGCGATGTTCAGCAGCACCTTCCCCACGAGTCACACCCACCTAAAGCCTTACACAAATGACCCAACATCACTTAGAGAGCTTTAGTAGACAAATGCTGTCAAAGCAGCTGGGCTGCAGTAAGTTCCACTGAGGTATAGCCTTCAAAAGGAAACCAGCCATGAGACCTGCTTGTTAAAATCCTTCTGTTTCCGTGCTGGTGCCTGACTTCACCCTCATGATTAACTGGCACTCACTGGTTCTCTGCAAGACCATGTCACAAGGTGGGACAGTGCAGGACAGGATTATCTTGCCTTAGAAACGAGTTGGACAAATACTGCCGAGACAGACTCGGGAAACTTCTGATAATGATGACAGACACGAAGCTATAATGCAAATAGAGTGAGAAGCAAATCTTGCAGCCCAATGACTGCTTCTAACATCCATAAGAAAGGCTGCAGATCCACAGCAGTAAGGTAAGCAGGGGGCAGCAATGATGACTGGAAAGTCTCAGAGAAGAGTTCCAGGCATCAAATGCTTTGGTATAGCTCTTTCCAGTACCTCCTATCAAACACTTCAAAGAAACGTACAAAAGATACCAGTTGAGATAAATATGAGACTAAGCTACTTAGTCAAACATCTCAGCTTAATTCCTACTGCTTGGAGACTCAGAGGTGATTGCTTATATCCCTGACTGGTTCTAAAGCACAAATTTAAACACTTTTCTTAGTCAAAAGCAAACAGCTCCTTTTGATTCTCAGAGATTTTTTTTTTGTCAAAGGGCAAGAAGACTGAAGGAATTCAATGCCTATGGAAAAAAAGTCTTTCCTTAAACTCACCTCTAATTCTTCCAAACAGAAATTTAATTTTGACAGCAGACTAGAATGTGAAAATCCTACTACAAAAGCATAAAATCTAAAATGCTCGATTCCAAATTCTTTCTCAAGAAAAACAGTCATACTATGCAGGTCTTGGTGGGGTGGGGGTTTTTTAGTGGGAAGAATAAGCTCCTTCCACATGGAAGGAGGTTATTCTTTTCTATCAAGACACCATAAACATACCTGTTATCACTGTCATCAAATTATTTTGTTACCATAGAAAATGAAAAACTTTCCACTGCTTAATCCATTTACACATTTATATATTTCAGCTCTCATTATTTATTCTTTCAGACACTACCTACCTATTCCTGACATTGTTTCTAAAAGAAATCAACTGTTAAACCTTCCTCAATACTGCTACAATTTTTTTTTTTAATGTGTTAAACAGAATTCAAGATATTACTGTATGGAAGGACTCAACAAGAAATTTTATCCTGTCATTACTAAGTCTGACTTGGATTCTTTTCTCTACCACTGAAGCTCAGCTTCGCAGTGACTGCAGTTCCATGATGTTTCAAGCCGTGCAGCATCCAGTCTGTGGCAGCAGCCTGCTGTGATGGATGCCCTTGCAATGCCTTGTCCAGCACCAGTGTCCCTGCAGCTGTGGGCTCCACAACTCTCTGAAGCCTGAGCCCAGCCCACAGGGCAGCTTGGCTGGAGAACCTTAATTTTTACCATAGTTATTGATAAATAAACTTAGCACTTTTGAATTCCTTCCAGGGAGGCTTTTTTTGCTTCCTTGAGCATGAAATACATAATTAAATTTCAATTTCAATTAATTTTCAACATAAAGAAGTTACTGGGAGTTGTTCTGAATTTGTTCCTTTTGAATTTAAAATCTATTTAAGTCAGGCAGAAAGGGAAGAATATTTAAAATCATGACAATATGACTGTCAAGAACTGAAGCCATTGTTTTACCATCCAGTCTGATGGAAACAAACAATAATATTTGAGTTTACAGTCTATTTCTTACTTAGGGCTAGTTCTGCCTCTGATAGTACCGAACCCATGTACATTATGTTTTAGATTGTGAGGTATAATGCAGTGGATTGCATTATATGAGAAAAAAATGGAAAATGCAGTAAATGGGATAATAAAAAGCTTCAACAGTATTTGAAAATCAGAATCTTTAGGGTCCTCTATCATGTAATAATGGCAGAAACAAATGTGATTTTCACATAAAAGTTAACTTTGGGGAACACATACTTCCTCCCAGCAGATAGTACATAATACTTCTCCAATTAAATCTCTGTAGTGGGCTGGACATCAGGCACCCACCAAAGCTACTTTATCACTCCCCCTCACAACTGGACAGGGGAGAAAAAAATATAATGAGAGGGTCAAGGGCTGAGATAAGGTCCAGGAGAGAGGTCACTCACCTAGTATCATCACAGGCAAAACAGACTTGAACTGGGGATATTAATTGAATATTTTACTTACAAAATCAGAGTAGGATAATGAGAAGTAAAATAAATCTTAAAACTACATTCCTTGCACTCCTCCCTCCCTCCTGAGCTCTGTCTCCCCAGCAGCAGAGGGAGACAGGGAATGGGGCTTATGGTCAGTTCATCACAGGTTGTTTCTGCTGCTGCTCAGGAAGAAGAGTCTTTTCCCTCCTCCAGCCTGGGGTCCCTCCATGGGATATAGTCCTGCATGAGCTTTTCCAATGTGAGTCCATCCCACCTTCAACAACCACGTGCTTTTTAAATACCTACACTGCTTGCACCTATTCAAAGGTGTTTTGATTGCACAAACATATTCCATTGAAGTAATACATTTCCAGAAGACACAAAAATATTAATACTCCAACAGAACCATAAAAGCTCTTCAGAACAATATTCCAGTTATCACATCACCATTTAATTCACCAAGCAGATTATGGAACTGGCTTCATCCACCTACTTCTGCCAAGTACCCTAGATGCTATTTTTACCTTAGCTGTTAAGTCTGAAGCAGTTAAAGAAGTTTAACATCTAAAAGGGTAAACTGAGTACCGGAGATGCCTCTAGCAACAGCTAGAGCCTTGTCCAATTTGTCACCTTACTTGCATTGCTCTTTCCAATGCAGTAAGGGACATGGTCAAAATTTATGTTGATCTAGTCATATACAGTTTTATACAGTTTCCACTGACAAGGAAATTGCTGGCCATTACTGCTGCAAAGAGGGGAATAAACAAGGTTTCATTTGCTGAAATCTGTTGATTCCAGAACTGCTTATCCACATGACATCTTTTCCAGCTGCCAATCCTCAGTGTGCACAGCACATGAACAGAGAGCTGATCACGCTGTGCTCATGCTGCAAGAGAGCTCCAGCTGCTGTGCAATCTCAGCCTTGGTTCATCAGGGGGAGTCCACTCCTGGCACGGCAATGGCACATTCAAGTGCTCATTAAAAGGCTCCAAATCAAGACACAGACCTCCAAATGCACAGAAAAACAAATATGTATCAAGAAGAAACGTTTCTACTCGCTCAGTCATCAGTGTAGATGTACATCCAGCAGGAAACAGCATTGGGATATTCCAGCTGCACGTATTTTCAGGGATATCACATCAGTAAGGTCAGAGGATTCCATTGCATATTTCGTGCTGTAGTTGTCTCAGACACAAAAATAAAGATCAATGGCAAACTAGCACCTTGTTGGAATGCAAGTCTTCCCAGCTTCCTTTCCTACTTTTCACGCAGGAGTCTCCTCAGTCATACAGCCCATACCTCTCCCACCAGCTGCCTGATAAGAATGTTCCAGCTACCTACAAGCAGCTCCACAGCATCAGTGAGCTCAAGCTTTTTTCCCCTCTTTCCAGTGTGTTCACGAACAAGCTATCACTGAAAACAGACAGTCTAATGTATGCCAAACAATTAGGACAGCTTTTACAGATAACAGAAACACACTCTATGCCCTAAGAGTCACCAGAGAACACATTCAATGTGAAACCTTTTGAAGGAGACCAGGTTTACTTAGATATGATAATGTCTGGCATTTAAACCACTCTTCAGCATTCTGAGATGCCATTTTCCCCTTCAAAGGTTGATCTTTTCTGTCTTTAGAGCATCTCTCCCTGATTTGCTAGTACCATCATGCTAAACAAATCAGTACAAGCAAATTTTTGTGTGCAGGTGAGACCAAAATCCCAGTAAAAGACTGTGACACCTGTTTAACCACATGGTCACCTGCAGCTGATTAAATATTAAAATATTGGAACAGTAGTGAAAAAGGATAATTAAGGATAAAAGGATAATTAAATTTTACTTTTCCTTAGACAGAAAGCCAAATATTTTTAAAGAATTCAGAAAAAAAAAGAAGGAAAACATGCAAAATTAGGCAGTGTGTGCATGCATTCACAACTCATACTCATCAGGTACATGACAAATCAAATTCTCATGCATTAGCAGAAAGCATAACAAGGCAAAGAGTATTTGCCTTAAACCAAAACACTGACAGAGTCTGAGACTGCATTTGCTTCCTGTACCTGACAGATGCAAGTATATCCTCAAGAAATTATATAAGTATGAGGGTAAGCAGGGCAGTTCTATTTCGGGCTTTGCCACTAACTTACTGCAGAGGTTTGAGGACTTGATTTTTATTTTCAGTGGACCCATGTCATGATCATTATTTTTTCTACCTGCTGTATTTCAAAAGGTCATTATTATACTCATCTATGTTCACCTTTATACCAAAAAAAAAAAAAAAGTATATATACCAAAAAAATGCCAATGGTTCCACTAACAAAATAGGAAGCCTGCTATTCCACTAACTACAGGAAGAGTGGAGGGGTGGAGAAAGAGGGGAAAAAAAAAGCCCACAAACCCCAACCAACGAACTCCTCAATCACTCCAATCAATAAAATAATGGTATGTAAACATACAAGGAAAATTCTGCAACTATGAAACTTCTAACAAATTCCTGAATCTGTGTAGTAAACGGCGGTCTGGGTTAAGACCCAGAAAGAATTTGCCATTTGTGCATTACAAAGTGTCAAATGGCAGCAGAGTAAGGATTTCTGTATAAAGGAGAACCCCAACACACTCTGCCGAGGGCGGCAGAACATTTGCAGCGTGGTTAAACAAGGCAGGTCGCGTTCTTTCACACTTGCGCTGCCACCCGATGGACGTTCCAAGCATCCCCATTCCGAGACCCAGGTATTTCCTCACTCAGCTCCGATATTCTCACCAGGTACTGAACCTGCTCTGTCTCTGCCCGAACATGAGCTGCAGCACTATTCACTCTGCGTAGAGCAGGGAAGTTTCTTTCTAGACTCTCATAAAACTTGAAACTGAGGGCCACCAATTTCATTCTACTGAGGAATAAAGTCTTTGCTGTTAAGAATATGTAACACTTACGGATAGTTAAGGCTTTCTGTGCATAAGGATAAGTTGTTATCAAAAGAAATATAAAAGCACAAGGCAGTCCTTTGGCATTCCTCCAGCATATATTTGCTTTCAAACTCTTAACTGTAATAATTTTGAACTAAAACCTCTTCATGTTTGTTATTCAGATCTCAAGAAATTGTATAAACAAACAATTTGCAGACAAATGCTGTTAGTAGAACATCTAGTCTCTGTCCCAGCCAGGGGAAAAAATAGTTCACAGCATTATGTGCTTATGTAGTTGACCTGATTTTATGCCAGGATCAGAGCTGCTGATTTTGCAAAATGTATCTTCCAGTTGAAATCTCCATAAGATATATTCATGTATTGTGGGCTCTGAATTAAAGATATCTCTATCTGGAGCACCAAAGAATAAAAAAATTAGGTCTTCAATCAATTATTCAAAACTGAAGCTACTTGAACAGGTAAATTCTATTTAAAATTCTGATATTAAATTAACACAATTTAGTTCCAAGAAGTATCAGCTCTTCCACAAATAGCAAGTTATTTAAATTTTTCTTATAAAAGCTGTTAAAAAAACAAAATCCTGTGAAATATCCTCTGAGTTTTATGTTTATGTTTCAATATACATTCTACATTTGCAATGTGGAGTTTAGAAAACCTTCTCACTCTAAGACATACAGTATGAATTCTGTGTGCATAAAACAAATACTACATAACAATCAGTTATTTATGAATAATTCAAGTCCAGATTAAGTTTTGAATGTTTCCATTTTAATTGTGTGCTGGTGTAACAGGATAATCACTATGTGAAATAGCCATAGACCAGCAAGCAAAAAAAAACAGTGCCTTTTCTGCTATTAAATTGGATCAATGTATTGCAAATCCCCTTCATGGCAGGGACAAGTTTCCTTTGTTTAGCTTCCAATTCTGAATTATTTTCTCTTAAAAAGTCTACTGTAACATGTAACATAAATTTTACAGAGTACAAGCACTGCTCATGCTCTATCACCACTTCTCCATGCACGCCATCTTCTAGTTCTCTTCACCACAACTAAAAGGTCATCCCTTAGTATAGAAAATGCTATCAAAACAGCTGACACACGACTTTGTTACTTTTCGTGAAAAACTAGAAAATAATGCTAAAACACAGTAATATGTTGCTCAGACATGGGCACTTAGGTATTGGTTTGCAAACACAGTTCACAAGGCATCAAAATATACAAATCTACACCTGGACCTGAGCCTAAAAAAAAAAAAAAAGAAATCCACCTAAAAACAAAGAGACCTCAGAATGCATTAAAAATATGTAAATGTGAAAAATATTGGTCTCTTTCAATGACTTACCTTAACATATGGCCTCCACTACTTTTCATGCCATTACACAACTACTTCCTTGGCCTACTGCTAACTAATCACACCTTCTCCCCTTCCAAAGAGCACTTCGGGTAACTTTTAGCTCTTACACACCGCTGCCCACTCCACTGCTCACAGCACCGCCCTTCACAAGGGCACACAGCTGGTTTGTATTTCTGCTGCCAGCTCTCAGAAGCCTCTCCTGGTGTTCATTAAACAGGTGCAGAGCCCCTGGGAGCCTGGGATCCTCCCAGCCCCAGGCTGGAAGCACAGGTGGGGCTCCCTCCTGGTGGAGGAGCAGGGGCTGAGTGGGACAGCAAGGCCAGGGCACCGCCGGAACGAACGAGCTCCACCAGAGCTCCTGCCAC
>VZTX01010343.1:55492-130322 GCA_013400915.1 Pardalotus punctatus | reverse complement strand
GGCCGCGGCCGGGCCATGGCGCTGCTGCCCGCGCTGCTGCTGCTGCTCCTGCCCCTGGCGGCGCTGGCGGCGGCCGCGGTGCTGCTCGGCCTGCCCGGCTACGACATCCCGCCCGGGGTGAACCAGCCGGCCAAGCTGCGCCTGGTGCTGACCGTGCTGCTCGGCACCGCCGCGCTGGTGAGTGGCGGGGGACGAAGGGCGTTTGTGGGGGACCAGGGAGCTGCGGAGGGGGGGCAGCGGTTGCACGAACACGGGGAGCCGGGGGCAGGGTCCGTGTGTCCCCGCCGTCCCCATGGTATGCTGGCGGTGCCGCATCACGGGGAGGGCATGCGGGGAGCACCCCCCGATCGGCTTCTGCCCCGGGGTGCCGCCGGTCCGGACACTGCCCCCGATATCCCCCGGTCGAGAATGCTGCCCTGGGCACCGCCGGTCCAAGCACTGCCCCGAGCACCCCTCGGTCGAGGATGCTGTCCGGCACCCTTGGTGCGGACACTGCCCCGGGCACCCCCGGCCGGGCTGCTGCGGGGAGCACTGCGCGTGTCGCGGGCGCACCCCGTTCCCGCTTCAGGAGCGTGCTGGGGCGTGCTAGCGGAGGTTGCCACCGGCTGATGGCAAGCCCGAATTCAGGCCTGGGCTGGTGTTGTGCCTGGTAACTGCCCGCACCTCCAGGCGAAATCACCTTGCACAAGAAAGCTGCAGCCCTTCAGCTGCTCCTGCCACGGCTGACATTTATGGCACACAATCCGGTTAGGGCTGCTTTACTTAATCCCTGGACTCCCTTTGGCAGCGTTGCATAAACGGCATTAGAGCCCTCCTCAGCTCTGCCTCTGTTACTTGCTGTCTTTGAATTTCTTAAAATCTTCAGCTTTGTCACTCCTTTAGCCACAACATCACCCCTGCTATCACACCGACTTTGTTTTCCTCCACACAGATTCTTAAACCATTTATATCCTCTTTAAGTTAAATTTACTGACTAAGCTGCCCAGCAATCCTGAACCCCACTAGCAGGTGACAAGACAGACTCGCTGGGCATTAAAAAAAAAGGGATCTTGTTTAGCCAGTGAACTGTAACTGTTTGATTCCCAGCTTCTTGTTTGTTTACTTATTACATCAGATTTATCGTCTAGCTTGCAAGAGCATTGCAAGAGCATTGGGAAAAGAAGTGAGTTCATTTTGCTCAGTAGATCTGTTGTGCAAATAAAAAGCAGTAACTGACTTGCACAACACAGCTCAGCACTTTAGATTTGCAAATTTACTGAGTTTCATGGTCTAATTAATGAATATTAGTTTTTGCAATGAAGAACTGTTTCTACATATGGTATTTCATTGTTGTTATCAAGTATAAATGACGCAAGAATGACCACAAGTATGTGCAGGACAATGCTGATGCTTAAAATATGTACTCTAAGACAACTAGTTTGGCTGATCTTTATAAAATTTCTGATGTGATGTTACGATGACACTGGATTTTAGTAGCGCAAGTAAATTTTTTTACATACTGTAGGATGCAAAAACTTGGGAAAACTGTTTTATTTCTGAGTCAGAGCTCTGTGTTTCTTTAAAATTTCCCCCAAATACACTTTGATGTAGGTACTTTTAAAGATGCCTTAATTTCTTTTACCTTTAACAGGGAAGGATTTTGGAGAAGACTGGGCTTTGCAGTCAAATCACTTTTGGCCGATACGTGCGACAAGGACGGAAACTAGGGCTGGATCCGAAGCTCTTTATCCAGGATCGGCAGTTTAATGAAGTACCTGTGAGGGTTTATCAGCCTAAAGCTACCTCTGATGGGCCAAGGAGAGGCATCCTCTTCTTCCATGGAGGAGGCTGGGTATTTGGAAGCCTTGGTAAGATAATTCCTGGAGGAACTGTAGTAGTGTAGAAAGAGCTTTCTCATCTTTTTAGAAAATGGAAGTAAGATGAGGCTTCAGCATATGGTTTGGGAGGAAGTCTGAAGCCTTTCTGGAATGGACATTCCTTAGGCTGTCTCAAAGCTGAGGGCAGTAGTGAAGCACTAATGACAGTATTTCTTTTGCAGATACCTATGAAAAGGTGTGTCGCTACCTCTCCAGGGAAAGTGACTCGGTAGTTGTGTCTGTGCAGTAAGTGAACCCTACCCAGTTCTGTTGTTGGGAGATTATCGTTGCTATGGGACCACAGCAGAGCTGCACTGGTTTGGGACATGTGCTTTTTTGGCCGAGGAATTTCTGTGAAATTCAGTGAAGTCCATAAAGAGACAAACAGTGGTAACAGAGATTTCACAGCCCTTAACTGTTCATACCCAGAGATACTCAGAAAAGATACAAATGGCAATATTTGGCACACTAAGGAAGTCTATAAAAGCCAATTAAAAAGCCAATTAAAAACTTGGGTGAAAAAAAGTCTTCCTTGTGCTGAGCATAAAGACATGTAAGAGGCACCAAGTAATTGGGAGCCATGGGAAAAGAGAATAATCACACTGAAATACTCCCATTTTACGCATAGGAAGCTGAGGCACAAAATTATTAAATAATCTTGTCAGGAGTACAGAGGGAGTTTTCAGCATCACTAGGAACTGTACAATTCCTTGTCAGACCACTAATCACAGACAGTCCCACTTCAGTGAGTCCTTGTGACTGAACACACCAGTTACAGCTTACCTGCAATCTCCCACTGAGGAGCACCTGTTTGGAGTCACTGAAGATCCTAACCTGGAGCACAGCCACCCCAAAATGATGGGGCTGAAGAACAGCATAGGAGACCATTTCTTGATTACTACTGCTGATGTTTCCTTCTCTTACACTTGTCTCTCTGTGTCCCAGGTACCGTTTAGCCCCTGAGCACAAATACCCCGCTGCATACGAAGACTGTCTGAATGCCACCCAGCACTTCCTGCAGCACCTGGAGCACTACGGCGTGGATCCTGCCCGGGTCACTGTCTGTGGGGACAGTGCTGGGGGCAACCTGGCAGCTGCTGTGAGCCAGACCCTGGCAGGCAGCTCAGACCTGCCCAAACTCCGTGCTCAGATCCTCATCTACCCAGGCCTTCAGGCACTGGACTTCAATTTGCCATCCTACCATCAAAATCGGGGAGTCCCTCTGTTATTCCGGGAACGTGCTGCTTTCTTTGCTTTGCTGTACCTCAATGGGGATGCACTGCACATGCAAGAGGTCTTGGAGGGCTCTCATATTCCTCCAGACATGAGACTGAAGTATAGGAAGTGGGTGAGTCCAGACAATATCCCTGAGGAATTTAAGGTCAGAGGTGTGAAGCCACTTAGGCCCACTGATTTTATAGCTGAAGTTTATGAGACAGTGAAGAGATTCTGTGAGCCCAACCTGTGCCCACTGCTGGCTGAAGACTCTGTTGTTCACCAGCTGCCAGAATCTTTCATCCTGACCTGTGAGTACGATGTGCTGCGGGACGATGGCTTGTTGTACAAGAAAAGGCTGGAGGACAACGGGGTTCGAGTGACCTGGTACCACCTCGAGGATGGATTCCATGGAATTATAAGCCTATATGATTATTGTGGCTTCTCATTTCCATCTGGGAAAAAGGGATTGGACAGCGTTGTTAACTTCCTCAAAAGCTTGTAGTAAACATCCTAGATTCCATGAGTCTGTTCATGCCTCAACCTAGGAAAATATCTTTTTAGGATATTTAATATCAGGTGATGGGTAGTCAATCAAGGGCAGCCATTAACAAAGATAAACAAGGCTCATCAGAACCTCATTCCAGCTGTTAGTTGGAACATGGCATATGCAAACCCTATACAAGCTTGTACCATGCTGCAAGCCCTTACCTTTAGCTCTGTCAGCAAAGAACAGTTCTTTGAATGGACATCCTGGTTTGTTCCAGTTGTTTAAAATAAAATGTATCTGTGTGAAGGGAAACTGTGTGTTAGCAGGTGTATGTGGTGTGAGAATAAAACCCAGCTGACTTCAGTGGGTTATGAGCCACTGTTTTGGTCAACAATAAATAGATACGATGCAGCCTCGAATGTGGTCAGTGTCACTGTGGGCACAACAAACAAATTGTTCCATGGCCAAGTAGTTTCAACATCACCTGTATTTCTCAGCACACAGGCAGGACTGGAGCCCCTTTTTGCCCCAGTTTTAGCACTGGACTACTGGGTAATGTTTCAGCCACATAACTTGAAGGACAGTTCCATCAACCAGGGAGGGGAGTGTTGGTGGGACAAGCAAATATGATTGCATCACAAAAAGATGGGCAGGATTGGTGGAAAACTGGATCCAAATGCTCTACTACAGCTCTCATTGGAACCTGGCTGGAGAAGAGGATGAGGGAAGGATCAGGAAAGAAAGAAGGAATGTCAGGAATGTGAGGGCAGAAACAGAGCAGGTCAGAACCTGTGCTGTAGGGGTAATACAGGGCTCTAGCTGTCATCTGGAGCCCAGGCTCAGCTCACAAGAATAATAAAAGGGAGAAGGATAGCATCTTTCTTGGCCTATAGTAATTCATTCTGTTTATGACCTGCCCTTCCTCTCCCTAAGCCAGGGCAGAAGCAATGCCTGACCACAGGTTGCATTGAGTGGTTCACACTGGATATAACATCAGCCAATTAAAAATGGCTCTTATGGGCAGTCACCTGAGGCTGCTGTACCACCTACTCACAGCTATATAGACAGTAACATATACCAACATCATGCAAGAGAGACTTCACTAGCACTTTCAGATTTTAATACTTACTATGTTATCTCAGAGGATCTTCAATAATCTGGATATTGGTCTCATTTGCCTGTAGAAACACAAGCATCTTTGCAAGCAGAGCTGCTAGATAGATTTCATTCCCTGCTTAAGAGCTCAGCAAAATTTTGCCATTAGACTTTTAACTTTGTCAAAACATGCCAGTTAGGTTCAATATTAGAGCTGTTCAGGCAAATCCTCCTGACTCTGCTAAAATTGCTTCCTTCAGATTTTTTTTCCTGGAACCAAATGCCAGACTGTATTGCGGTCTGCTGCAGCAGAAATAGAACAAAGGGGGGAAAAATGGTTCATTCATCCTTTTCAGATGCTAGTTCCCATGGCAGGTGAAGGTATTTAACCAAATTAACCAAACCAAAGATAATCTTTCAAGTGCTATACACTATCTTTTATTTACACCAAGGAACCAATCCAAAATTTTACACTGGCTGATTTCACCAGCTGGCTTTACCAGCTGAGGCAAAGAGCATAGACCAGATTTCCTCCCTAAAAAGCGCTTGTGTAGATGAAGAAAGGAGCACTGGGACAGAGCTGCTGTGATTACTGGGCTGCCTCAGCAATGCTGAGTGTTACGTATGTCTCACATTTATAAAACTCAGCATCAGCTCATACAGAACAGACTCATCTGCTTCCCAGCTCACAGACCAAACACTAAGGAGAACCACAATGGGGAAATGGGAGGTAAGGAACAGAAAATTCCAATGTGAGGCTGTGTGTGCTGACATTCCAGGCAGCGATGATCTGTGACTAATACTTAAATCCTATTTTATATATCCTTAAACAACTCTATGTGTAAAGGAAGGCACTGCGGCTCTGTGGCCATTCACAGGCCCTAGAGCTCCCCTGTGAGTTGGATTCCAGTGGGAATCCTCCGTGAGGTGGGCAAGCAGCACACACTGCTTGGGACTCCCTGGATGTTCCCCAGTCTGTGCCTCGGGGGTGACCACGGCACATGAAAAAACCAGTGTGTTACTACCAGCTGGGATGGGTATTGTGTCTTCAGGGCATTCCCTGGGCTCTAATACGACCTTGCTGGTAAAATAGGATTATTTTAATCAGCACACCTCCAATTCATATAAACAAACTGCACTTAAATAAGGCCCAGATCTTTTACAATACTTTTCCCACAAGCATCATCTGCTAGAACATCCCTTTCACCAAGGTGCCTCCCCACCCTCAAATATTGTTATCATCCTCTCTAGATAGGCAGCTGAAAGTTGGATATGCAATGCTACTGCATGAAACCCTTAAGCAGCACAAGACAATCAGCTTTTCATTTTCAGCCTTCTTAAATGTGTCTGCAAATCCATGATGCAAGTGTTGAAACCAGACTGATCAGATCTCATGACATACAGATGCAGTTGCTTAAGTGGAAATTTATTTGAAATGCAAATGCCCTTTTTTTCTGGGATTAAATGATAAGTAATACAAAGACTGACAAAGTTGTGTGGTATCAGTGGCAATAAGTCTGACTCAAAAGCACACTAAGCCATCTGAATGCTGTGCCCAACAGGATCATGTGCATCTCATTTCAGGGCCTGCCACTGCAGCACTTTTCATCCATCACAAGGAAGAAATAAACCAAAATTTAGTGTCAGAGTATGCTGAGAACTGCAATGGACATGGCTACAACCTGTGCTGCCTGCCCTCCTCAGCTGGAGTGGATGCAAATTGGCCAGGATTCCTCAGAAATCAGATTTCCCCATTCTTGGCATTGTTAATTCAATCAGATGGAACATGGTGCAGTGGTCAATATATAGATTTAGAGCCAGGAACCTCCTTCTGTTTAAATTCTGGAAATGGATCTTGTGGTGACTTTTGGCTACTTTCTTACTCAGTCAGTAACTTATTTTTTTGATTATTAAAATGGAAATGTTCATACAACAATCCTTATTCACGCAGGAAGCAGTGAAGGAGAGTGTCAGTGAACAGAATTCTCTCCCCTATCCAATATCAGTTGAAAACAAGGAGAGCTGTGGAATGCAACTAACAGGAGAGTTCACAGAGTATTATTGTCTTTCTGAATTTTAAAGTAAAAGGTACAGCTGTGCTAACTTTTCAAATATCTTCCAGAGAGGCTCTGAAGAATCAGGACTTCTGATTGATAACATTACTGCATCTGTCAATGTCTAACAGTGATTTTCTCTTCCAGCCAGAGTGTAGACATAAATGTCCTGGGAACAAAAATATCCCTTTTGTCCTTAATCTGCTGTCAAAATAGTACAAACATTCCCTATGACAACTGTGGAGTAAAAACACCAGGACCAAAAATTTAATTATATGATTTCTAACATTTAATCTTATCTCAGAATAGCCCAATCTCTATGGCCATCTCAGGCACCTGATGAAAAACTTCACTAGAAAGAAGCTGAGTGATGTCCAATGTCTGCCCCATTGCCTGTGAAAGCCCAACAATTTCTCCTTTTGCTACTTGTCAGCTGACACAACCACCTAAAACTCGTGACCTCCCGACCAGGGATGACTATATCCAAAATATTGGTAGAATCCTGGACTTTGAAGGGGGGCAGAATATCTGCAAACCATCGGGGCAACTGGTGAGAGCCGGAGAAGCCAGGGACACGCTCTGTAAACTGCTTAGGGTGATCTTAAGCACTACTTAATATAGCTTGTTGCTTGTGGGAGCTGCTCCATGCAGAAGGAATGAAAATTAGGTTATACAGACACAGGGCTTCAGACCAGTTAGAACAAGTTGCTGGGTTACATCCTGACCTGCAGATGGCCACCAATATTTCAGAACAGATTTTTCATCTCTTGGTTTTTAGTCAATAAATAATTGCAGTAAAATAAAAACTGATCAAGCTAAACAACAAAACAAGTGGGATGGAACTTGAAAGGACATAAATCTCTTAATTGCTTTGCCCTTTGTTTTTTCATTTTTACACAGCTTGCTACGTGTTTCTTTGAAGAAAGAGCAGGAAAGAACCTTGTCTTATTTTATAATGGGTCTGAAACATCCAAGAATAAAGCAAACATAGGAAGCAGCTGCAGATCCAAGTACAAGGTGAAGCAAGGTCCTCCCCATGCAGGAATCAGGCAGACCTTGATTACCCTTGGCTTTACAAAGGGAGCAGCACTTAACGGCAGATTATCTGCAAAGCAAACTACATTAGCTGACCTTGCATTACCAGATAGCAAACCTGGAAGAACTTGCTCTGGGTGGCCTTCCTGCTGCTGCATGGGCTGCTCTGAGACTTTGCTCCTATGTAAGAAATGCTGGCACAAATCCGAATTCTTATTGCTCCAATGTGCAACTTCTGCATTTCAATCACATTTGGCCCAGAGCAGAGATCTGCAAAGCTCAGCTGCTCTTAGTCTGAGGCTCGACAATAAACCTGCAGCAAGTTAAAGGCTTACATTGAATAGATCTGGCACTAATTCAATGCAATTTGTCATTTTTGCTCAAGATTAGCAATATTATAATAATTTTTAGGAAGAAGATAAAGCATATACCTTAGTCTTGGCATGGACAAGCCCCTGGCCATGGTCTGGATGGAGTTTTACCTCTGCAACGTTTTAGACACTGTGATTTAGATTTGCTTTCTCAAGGTTGGGTTTTCAAGTGAAGGACATTGACGACTCAGACATGCAGAGCAACAGTGGCACCTATTGGCGAAGGGACTGTGGCTGTGTGAGACACCCAGAACCATCTGGGGACAGGGCCCCTCAGGTGGCTGCAGGAACCAGAAAGCAGTGTCCTTAATGAAATCTTTCAGAGATGCATGAGCCCTGATAATTAGATAAACATTATATAGGGTTTTTTTTGAGGCTTCAAAGCCCTGGGGAGATCAAAGGCAATTAGAAAAAATTGAAAGCAAAATAGGTGAAAGTCACTGAATCACAGACAGCTATTAATGCTGTGCTACTAAACACATTCTCTTGAAAAAACATCTCTAAAATATTCCATAAAGAATGGCTTGCAATGGAAGGAAAATTGGTGGGTACAGAATTTCTTCTCTGCACAAGGAAGTCCTGCATATTATTTTTATTGCAAATACTACTGTTAAAAGTGAATTTTTCTGCTTGTTCCCATCTGCTAATATTTTTTATGGCAGTACCAATCACACATGCACCTTTATAGCACAACAGAGCCCAGATATCTAGAATACAGCTTAGAAAATCATACAAGCGTTGCCTGAATTTCACACAACTCTAATCAGTTTGCTTAAAAATCTGCTCATCAATTATTCGTAATTATTAAATATTTATGACAAATGAAACATTTATGTTTGTCATCTACTGTGCTTCTAAAAGCAAAGCTCATATATGGAAAGAAATTACTGACTTGATGTACAGGGAATTACTGGGATGCACAAGAACCACCTATGAAATTTGTATGAAAACATTAATACCAAAATCTGTGAGCTCCCCAACCACAAGTCTGATCTGCTTTTATGGAGCCATTTACAATTAAATATACAACCACAACACCCAGGGGAGACCAAGGTGACCTGGTGAAATGTGTTCTGGTGGAGAGCTTCTTGAACAGGAGGATGCACAGCTCCACCAGACTGGTCAAATGGGGTTCGTGATACCCAGCAACAAAATATCTCCCTCCAGCTGTTTAACTATCAGCTCTTCTCACCTCTGCAATTTAGACTTTCTTCACAGCTGCCCAGCCAGCTCTGTGGTGAGCCCAGCTCCAGCTGAACTCCTGGCAGAAGAGTCCAAGCCTGAGCTCAGTGATGGTGGAACCAAACACCAACCAGCCTGAAACAAAACCTGGATGTATCTTTATCTCAAATAATTCACATGACAAAATTTCAGACAGAATAGCTCTGATAATTAAGGTTTTCCATGTCTGTTTTTTCCCTACAAAACATAGCTGACCTGGATTATTCCAGACCAAACCCCCCAAACCCACTGAGCCATAGGTGAAAGCAATGCTGCAAACACACAGCGACAGTGAGAATATCTCATTTATATTTCCTTTCTGACCATTCTGAGTGGGTCATGATCCCAGGTTCTGGGCCTGCACATCTGGCTTGTGCCCATAGGGAGAGGCAAGCACAGACAGGATTGTTCCCAAGTTCTGCACTGCATTTGGCAGAAGCCAGGTGAAGTAGGAATGGCAGATAAAATGGAAAGATTCCTACCCCCATTGTTTAGAGACACTAATTCTTGCTGAGGCAAACAGTGTTATTTAATCAGTGACAATATTTCTGTGCTAGAAGTTCCCTAAATAATAAATACCCTTGTTGTGTCTAGCACAACATTTCCCAACTCACTCCAATCCAGAAATTGCAAGGACTTTTATTCATGATAAACGCACTGAAACAGAGGTTATTTTGCCTCTGCTTCAAGACACATAAAAACTGAAAGAATTACGATGTTCAGAGCTGCCGCAGAGAAGAGGTGAGAAGATCTGAAATTTCATCACTGCAAGTCTGCAATAACTCAGAAATCTTTTTAATAGTAAATAGAAAATGTAGCCAAGTCATGAAAATGTACAACAGAAATGCTGGGCCACACTGTAATATGTTCACTTTTCATGAAGAGGGGATAGTAATGATGAAAATAACATAACCTTGCAAAGAAAAGAGACAACTTGACAGATAGACCTGGTGATGAAACCTCTTGAACTTGGAGACCTCTGAAATATGGATTGAGTTTGGAACTTAAGTATGTTTCTCTCAGACAAGTAAATGGTCATGTTTATTCTGGCCCACTCTGATGGTGTAATTAATTTTTTAATGTACAACAACTATTTTAGTACTCCTGGGAGTCATTA
Organism: Pardalotus punctatus; assembly: GCA_013400915.1. Taxonomy (NCBI): domain Eukaryota; kingdom Metazoa; phylum Chordata; class Aves; order Passeriformes; family Pardalotidae; genus Pardalotus; species Pardalotus punctatus. The sequence continues at coordinate 119,868 of VZTX01010343.1, read as the reverse complement.
TAATATGCAAAGGGTGACATTTCGAGGACGTGTCAGATTTATCCAACCTTTTTTGAGAAATTTTTGTTAGTCTCAGGGCCTTGTGACCACTTGTGTCCAAAAAGTGAGGGTGCACCAGGCTCTTCAATTTTCATGGAGCAAATAGATGTTTGGATACAACTCTGTTATGAAAACGTTCCAGACAGTCTTGATTGCATGAAATCAGCCTCGTGTTTGAACTGCCATGACATTAAAGAGGCAGAATGGTGGCTGGAATTGATGCACATCTCTCAGAGCCAGCATATTTCTTGCCTCGAAGGAGACGAGTGTCAGCCTGGATGAGCTGTATGAACAAGACAACAGATCCTTTGGTCTGAGCTCCTCAATCGGGGCTGGGCTCTGTCAGAAACACTGATCGTGGCTGGCAAGGGCTGCAGAAGTTGGGAACTGTGGATGTCCTGTGGAGTGAGCGTGGTCATTAGATGGCAGTTTTGGGGAGAAGAGAAAGGGGTTGTTCCATGGTCAGGAGGCCTCTTCCAGGGCTACAAATACTCCTTGGAAGCTGCTTCAAAAGAGCTCTCCGAGTGAGTTAAGTGGTAAAACAGCCTCACTGGTCTGAGTCTGAGCACTGCCTAGCAGGACACAAAGGCTGACAAGTGCTGTCCTCCAGTCCTGCACATCGCACTGCACTGATTCCTTTGGGACCAGGATTCAGACTCATCCTTCTTCCACAGGAATATGAAAAAGCTTTCTCTGATGGCACTTACATGAGGCACACGTTCCTCACAAAGCTTGTTGTGTACTTAAATATTTATTTCTCATGTTTGTGACAAAACAGCAAATTGTCATTAGTAGCTGGGCCTTTTTTAATTTTTGGACTGTTTGTTGCACTGATGGGCTGATCAGCTCTTCAAAGGCACCATCTTAAAACCACGCCATTGATACTCTTTTTTTTCCCCCCAAAAACCCAAGTAGATATCACTTGCCACACCCCTGTGATGACAATCTCACTGCCATGTGGGGTTGTGACACTTCAGGGAAAAAACTTAATAGCTTTTCAAAAGAATTCATAGGTCCTTCTATTCTAGAGAGTGTGGCTTTCCTCCTAGGAATACCATCACCCATCAGCAGAAACTGCAGCTCCCATGAGGAATTTCATCAAACAGCAAATACCTGAAGCAAGAGCTGCATCACCTGGCTCTGGACAGGGGCACAGAGGACCCACACCCACTGATCCCAGTAAGACCAAGTCAACCATTTAACAGGGTAAGGCCCTGGTTACTCACCTGGACAAAGACTGTATAAACTTCCCCAAATGTGACACATTCTTTGCAGAAACATCTTACTAATTTATACTTCATAGTCACATTTCAAAGGAGCCACTTATCTCCAAGAGCAGCTGAAAGCAACAAAATTGTACCAGTACATCCTGAACTTGCTTTGTTCCAGGAGCTGACTCTGATGGAGACATTCCCTCAGTTCTTTCCTTTTTCTTGCTTTCTTAAAATTTAAAACCTACCCAAGTTCAAAAGGCTTTTTGAGGGAAATTTACTTCAGAAAGGAATAAGTTTGGAATATTGAAGAAGTGCTTCAGAATGGAAATACATTTTTTTAATGTAACTGTGAGGGAACTCTTAAGCTTGTTGGTGTAGAGAAGAACTGCCCTAACAGGGTATGATGAACATAATTTTGTAGTTGCAGTGATGGGGACATTTGCTCTGGGTAGAGAAGAACCCAAGTTCTATTCAACAATGACCCATAAGGAAATTGTTACATAAATACAAAAGTAGTTGTTTGGGAGCAATAGTGTTTGTCAAGAAGGGAAAAATCTCTGGGCACAGTCATTTTATAGGGAGTTGCTCCTTATTGTCACACATTCTTATTCTTTCAATTGCAACAACCCCTGAGCACTGAATCCAAGAAACAGACCCCAGAAATGTTGCTCCCAACTTTCAGGTGGAAGCTGGGCTTGTTGAGAACTTGCTGTAAACACACAGAGAGCCTCTGGCCCAGAGAGCTCCCAAAACTCCCAGTGCTTCAATATTCTGATAGCCTTTTGAAAAACACCCTGAACAAGCCAGTCCACTGCTTTAAAATAAGAACTCAGGGCTGGCTGCGTAAATATGTACTTACCTGCTCCAGGGCTGTAAATATGTAATTTAGGCTTCTGTCTCATGACACATTTTGTGTCTAATTTAAGGAACTGTGTGTTTGGACAGGAGGGTCTGGATGCCTGTCAGGTAAATATTACAAGCTGTAAATTTTCACAGCAGATTTAACACTAAATTTAGTTAGCACTAAATATAAAGTGATCATTGACCTGATGGAGGCACTTGTCCTTGACAGTGGGTGGCCTGAGAGGGAGTTAAGGGTCCATGGAGGAATGAGCTGCAGCCTCCCTTAAGTCTCAAACAACTCCAATCTCCTGTGGCAACCTGAACATCGTTGATATCAGCACTGCAGCTTCTGCTGCCATGGAAGGTGAGAGCCTTGTCCTCCCAGCTCACCTCAAGGTGGGAAACACTCACACCCGACAGGAAAGTGCTCATGGAGAAGAGCCCTAAGGGCCAGGCACTGCCTCAGCTGCTTGAATGCCTCAGCCTAGCAGCACATAAGGAGAATATCTTGGATTTTCAGAGTTAAAAATAAAGTAATTTTGAGTTCCCACAGTGATACAAAAGCCATGCCTTTGCACATGCTGGTTGCTGATAACTGCCCACGAAGTCAGCTTTCTAATTTAAACTCCTCACTTGGAGATATCTAGAGGGATGCTGGGAACCCCCACTAGTTTGTACAGGCAAACCTACATTTTTCTTCTGTTCCCTCCAATGCTTGAGCTTTGAAGACACCTTTAGTTTTGGCAGTCATAACCTTTAGTTACGTCAGCACCCTCACTGAACAGCCCAGTCTCCCTCCTTCATATTATTAGTAATTTTCCTCTGAAATATGTACATAGCACAATCCCAGGGTTTGTTTTTGTAAGGCAGGCACGGATGTTCTTCACCACCTTTATCACTCCATGCTGCAGGGACAGTCTGCATTCCTGCTGTTAATAAAAATATTGGAAGCAAAGCCCTTAACTGAGCCTTTGGGATTTTTTTAGGCTTAAACACAACAACCCCACGGGTAACAGAACCTCAGTAAAATCCCAGCCAGGTTAGAGCAGCGCAGGGCTGGCTCCGGGGTGGCCCTCGGGCGCTGTAGGCGTGGGGAGGAGCAGCAGGTGGCAGGATTGGATCTGGATTGATGCTCCTGCCAACCGCACCGCTCCTCGGCATCCCTGGGCTCTGACAGTGCTGATGGGGAGCTGCCCCTGCCCGGTGCCCCCGGCCATCGCAAAGGTCCCAGCGGGCCAGAGCCCCCTCTGATGTCAGGGAAAATGAGTCCCCATCTTATGGAGATGGAATTTCTACATGTTCCTTCAAACCCTGCCACATCTCTGCTCAGAGCATGCTGCTTTCCCAATGTTTGGAAATCCCTAGGGATGAAAGGTGCCATTAACTATTCTTATCTCTATTAAGAGTAGAAATGAGGTCAAAGCAGGGTTGAACGTAAACTGTGCTTGATTTTATGCAACCAGCACAAAAGCAGCCCTTTTCTTTATAGATTAAATCACACCCTGCCCAATTAGCCAGTCTCAACCTGGAAAACAGGAGCTGTCTTGATTAGATTGTGGTGGCAGATCTCTTGTAGCACCACCCAATGTTCACTGGCCCATGGCTGACAGACAAGGGAGCAGGAGGACTCGCTCTCCTCCATGAATCATTTTTTTCTGGCTATACTCAATGCCCTCACTGCAGGATACACAGAAAACAACTCATGGCTGCAGCCAGCCCAAAACGACCTGCCAGGTTTTAATGTGAGCTGTTTCATTGTCACACAACTCCTTGTGATTTACACACTGACCACTTTCACCTTTCACGCTCCATGATGCAATTTTTTACTGGTTTTGCTGTATCTGAGAAATGCTGCCCCCAGTTTTCAGGTGGAAGGTGGCCCTTTGTCAGTGACTAAATCACAGGGAGGGGATGTGCCTGCAGCCAGTCAGCAGGAGAAACAACACAGGCATTTTTACTCTCATTTCCATATTTTAAACACTTGACTAAACTTTCTCCCTGTGCACAGAGCGAAGTGCTGTGGTTGATCGTTCAGACAGTTCTGTCAGCCTGTGTTTCCATGAGCAGAGGCAGGCTGGGCTCTTGGGCTGTACCTGTTCCCTGATTAATGAGCCTTTGCTCTGGCTGGGCATTTCACAGAAAATGCTTTTTTTCTATTTATAGGCACTATTTGCAACACTACCTCTGTGGCATTGAAATTTATAATCAGCAAACTGCTACAGGGAAAAATATGTTCCAATTAATATTAAATGAGCAATGTGTTATTTTTTTTTCCTTTTCTTTTTTCAGAACTGATAATGAGGAAAATCAAAGTAGCATCTTCCAGTAAACCGGTGACAGATCTAAGGTGTTAAAAGTTTAAATCTGAACACAAAGCACTCCCAGTCCCCCAAATATCAACCCTGTTAATGGGAAAATGTCAAAAATGCCTGTGAGGTTTCAGATAGCCTTTAAAAAGCAGAACACTGGCACCAAAACCCTGAAAAAATGGACCAGCTTGTTACCAAGCTGGAATAAATTTTGTGGTTTTTTAAGGTGAACGCAACTTTGGCTTATGGTGCTGGTTTGACAGTCTTAGAAATCACAGGCATCTGCTTCTGCCTCAAGCTAAGACAGCGGGCGCAGAGGCAGGGAGAATTTATGCAGAATGCCCTAATTTTATTCAGATTTGTTAGAATAAAAAAGTGTATTTAGCTTCAGATGGCGAGAAATAGCAGTCTTTAAATCATGGGTTTTACAGAGATTACTGCTGTGGAATCTAAAGCGTAGAACTTGCTGGCTTCATCGTTAAAATAACATTTTTCTTTCCTTAAAATACATTGAGTCATAGCAAACTTCCAGGCCTATTTTAAGGAGATCCACTGTTGATAATCATTGTCTTTTTTTAGAATTCTGCAGAAATGATTTCTTTATTTTCCCATATCCTTTGGGATTCCTGTGTCAAGAATATGGCAGATGGCCTATATAAGATAAATATTGACATGCAGATTTACTGTAGGATCAGCCAGGGTATGACTAAGCTGAAATACCTGAGCAAAGATTTCCTCTGAAACCAGCATTTGTCATTGTCTTTATACTCTGCTGGAAATGGCATCATAATATATATAACACAGCAGGGACCTGGACTATATTTCCAGGGGAACATTAGGAATTCTTCATCATGAGATGAATTACATACAATATGGTCCAAAGTAAATTGAAAACAGCGGAAATCCTTCAACTTGCTGTGAAAGACTTAGGGTCAGGCTGTTAACACACAGTTCTTAGAACTGGAACTCCTGGGGATAAAAATAGTTCTATTTTTAGCCCATGATGATCCCCATGAAGTCCCCCATTTCTGGTCTTCACTTGTCCGCTTGTGCTTCAAAGTTTTGGGGGGCAGTCTCCCCATCACCCCACTTTTTCTATGTAGATTAGATCACACCCTGCCCAATTCTCCCATCACGGCCTCAAAACCAAGAACTGTCATCATCAGACGCTGGTGACAGATCTCTGTGTGGCACCACCCAAAGTTTTCCCTCGGTTTCAGAAGAAGAGGCCCCTGGTTGGAAGCTGGATGCTCCCTGTGCCCTCTTCTCCTCCTTTCTCAAAATAATCACAAGGTGTTTTACCAGAAGATACCAACTGTGTTTAATTATCCCCAGAAGCAGTGATGGGGACATGTTTGGCTCTACAGACAAATCACTGACATGAGCTCGGCATGAGGAACACCGTGATTTTCAAGGATTTTTTTTTACACAAAACCATGCAAGTGTCCCCTTACTAAACCAAGGGGTCAATTCCCTGCTGCAGAGCACAGAGCTCTACCCCTTTGGTGGGTTTTGCAGTGTGGGCCACAGGCTGGGCAGCTGCACTTAGAGGTTTTCTGTGCCCCCAGGCTGGCTCACAGCTCCCCCATGTCTGGGCACTGTAAATAGGAGCAGAGCTCACCCTGCCAGCTCCCACCCAGCAGAGCAGCATTTCCCATTTCAGCATCAGCACCTTTCCCTCCAAAGCTCCCAGGTGACACCCTCACCCCAGTACAGTAGAAGTCTCATTTATCCAAACCTGCTAGACATGCAAAAAGATCCCCAATCTGTCATTTCTTCCCCTTTCACAGATAGGGAAAGGCAGTAATTGTCCGTTCAGTTGCACCAAAGCTTTTACCATCAGGAGTTTGATTTCAGAGACAATCACCTTTGGGCCTCAGAGAAAAGTGCAAAATCCGTGTTTGCAGAGGTTATTTGAACACTCGTGCCACCTGGGAAACAAATTCCAGGAACACGTGCCTTAAAAAAGTAGCCTTTATAGAAAGACAGCTGTGGATGCTGCACAGCCACCCCCAGACATTTGGTCAGGCATTTTAAACTGGGACAGGCTCTGCCCACCTACTTGTGGCAGCCGTTTTCATCATCACCCAAATATATTTACATCACAGGCTGGCAGAATACAGAAAACCCTGCAGGTCTCCACTCAATAAACTAAGGGATCAATTCCCTGATTCATCTGGGAAAAATACCCAAAGGAGACTGGAACAGTCACATTCCAGCCAGCAGGTGAGATTGCATTGTGTGTGTATCCCAAAATAAAGATCCTGTGAATGCTCTACTTGGCCAAGAAAATAGAGGTAGTTAGGAAAGGGAATCTTTTTTATATTGACCTATTGAATGACGTGTTCTGCCCTAACTTTAAAATGTGCTAAGATAAGGAACTTACAGGTGTTTGGGGGATTTTTACTTCTTTGCTGTTCAAAAAACTCAGACAAACTGAGGGGCTTCTGCCTAAACTTCAGGGGCTTTTGGATTTTGTACCCACACATACAGCAAGCAGAGGTTCTTGAACCAATATTAAAGTAGTTCCTCAGTTAGGGAGGAGGAAGGGAGGAAGAGAAAGAGTGAAATCTGAATTTGCCACACACCTTATTTTACCTGCCAGGGCAACAGTCTTTGCCTGAGCAAAGGCAGGTGCTGGTATTATAATTAATAAAAACAAGAAAACCAATTAGAGCTTTACCGGGGTTATCATAACTAAAAATTTTATTATCAAAGTCTAGAAGAAACAAAGTAATAATCATATTTATTTAGTAGAAAATGGAATAAGGCCTTACATTATTGTGAAAATACCTTGCTGCCCACAGGTGCGATAAAATTCCTGCCGTAAACCTGAGCCCTTTACGCCTGCTCTTTTTGATTTTGCTGCTTGAGTCACCCCACAAATAAGTTTAAAAGGAAGGTGTTTGGAGCAGGGAGAGTTTATTTCTGTCTTGTAACACCCCCTTGGGTGCTGGTGATAATTCAGCAGGTGGGTCACTGCCATATTTTATTTTGCAGATATGCTTCTTGTATTGGTAAATTCCACACTTTCTGAGCCCAGAGACTGCCTACTTCTCCTTCCACTTCTGCTTTTGTCTTGTTTTTTTGTTTGAATCTTGTTCTCCTTTTGACCTGGCCACTGTACAGGGATGGGAGATCCTGACCTTTGGCTGGAATGGGGAGGCACCTTGGGAGAGACCTGGAGCCTCCTGAAGGGAGAGATGCCACGGGGGAAGGACAACCTCAAGTTAATGGTCCCTTTCGAATGAATCTCTAGCAAATACATTTCACTGAGTCATCAAAGAGGATAAAAAACCAACCTAAGAATTCCTGCTGATCATTTTTTCCCCTTTCATTTTAGACAGGCATAATGCCTGGTTGGATATACTCAGCCAAATGTTTTCTGAATTGGGAATCTCCCAAGCTTTTTTATTTAAAGAGCTCTCGATATTCTTTTCCAGTAAGTCAGCATTACTGCAGTAAACACTGAGCCCTTCATAACCTTGCTGAGTGTGATCCCCTCTGAAAGTCACTCTGCAATCAAACGTACTGGGATTTCATAATAGTAATTTGCCACACTGTCAGAAATAGGCTTATCATGCTGCTGTCAGTGGTATCATGTGAACCTCCCTGAGTGTCTGTGCCCTTCAGATGGGAGCCAGTGCTGGAGCCAGGCAGGAGGAAAGGAAGAGGAAGAAAAAAGGGAAGAGGAAGAGAAGATTAACTCCTTAAAGTCCAGTGAGGCCTCTGGCTGAAGAGTGGAGCAGAGAGCTTCTGTCTGTGCTGTGGGCACCTCCTTAAACATCAGTAATGTTGGCTGGGTAAAGGAGCTGTAGATTTTTTTCCAGTTTGCCTGAGATCTCTGAAAATCTGCTCCTGTTGTCTCTCATTCTGCAGAATGTGGCAACTACTGATTTGCAACACCACAAGAAAGACTTTTCCCCCAGTACCCACAGGCTGTTAGCAGATTTTGACTGGTTATTCAGGTTCTAAAAATATATTTCTGTCCTTTTTTTGCTGTTTCACAAATGTTCTTGTAAGTAGTTTCCTAAGCTTCTCCTGTTAAAAGGGTTAGAGATTTGGAACTCCCAAGCAGAGCTTTATTTAAAGAAGCAAGAGGTAACATCCTTTAATAGGGCCCCTCACCTGTACTCACACAGCTGAAACTCTGCTCTTGTCAAAACTTTCTCCTGTCACACACTGAGTGAACCCTTCATGGTTGTGCCAGCAAATCATGGAAAAAAAGAAATATCTTGTAGCTTAGATTGACCAAAGCAACTTGACTGATAGCAACATGAGTGAAGTTTTACAGCAACAAGTGTCCCTGACTGAGGTGGTTGCTCAAAAAGATTGTCCAGAGCCCATTTTTATTGACTAAAGAGAGAAAAAACCATTAGTCTGGTCATTCCATAAATTCTAGCAATAAGCATAAACTACCAGCTTAATACTGCAGGATTCCTTGGACCCTGGATTAGATGCATTGGGCCTGAAGAGGATATATCTTGGTGGATAAAGCTTTAATCCTCATAGCAGTTCAAAATATTCCTGCACAGCATGGGGAGTGAAAGGAAGAGGAAAAAGGACTCACTAAACGAACACAATCCAAAGCCGTTCTATTGGCAGTTGCTATAATGTCTCAGGTTATGATTTTAAACCCTTTTCTCCATAGGAACTCATACTGTACATGAGATCTGGCCTTCAGGTCAAGAGGTACTGCTAAACTTAAGATTTAGGATCTTTAAACATACTGACGGTGTTTGGGTTCCTCCCGTTTTTAGCATTTTCCAGGGAGCAGGTGCTCAGCACATTCAGGTCCCATTCCTCAGGGTATCTCCAGCTGCACACTCAGAATCTGCCATTACTTTAGAAAGTGTTTGCTTAAGTCCTTTGGTTGTTTTAAGAATTGATTTTTTAAATTGCCTGAGACACCGATGCATCTGGGGGACTTCCCTGGGAATGAATCAGGAATTAAAAATGTTCAAATTAATGTCATGGATTTGACACTCAGTGTGGATGTCTTGTCCAGTAATGAGTAACACTTTTTGTTTAATTTAAACCTCTCCAGACTTTTATCTGGAAAGTTTTCATTTCCTAAGTGACTCTGAAAAAGAAACAATAAAGATCTTGTGAGCTAATGGGTGCATCTCCTGGAATAGCTTCACATCACATTGAAGTGTGTGGTTTTTAGTACCTTATTTATCTACAGACTGAAAAATCATCACAGTTTGGTCCCTGGAAGTCCCAGGCTGTCCCCATTGTTTTGAAAAGAGCACAGGTGTGGTTTGAGGTTCTGAGATGGCACAGGGAAAAAACCATCCCATTGCCCCAGCCCTGGAAGTGTCCAAGGCCAGGCTGGACGGGGCTTGGAGAACCTGGGACGGTGGAAGGGGTCCCTGCCATGGCAGGGGGTGGGATGGGATGAGCTTTAAGGTCCCTCCCAGCCCAAATCATTCTGTGATTCTGTGATAAGGAAACCTCCCCAAACTACAATTGCAGTCACTTCCCAGAGCAGAACTGCACATCAGACGCTGCCCCTCCACTACTGCAGACGTGGGCAGTAATTACAAGTAACTGCAGGTAATTTTTTTTTTTTCTTTTGGGGGGGGCGGGGAAGGTGTGCCTGCAAAGCACACAGAGTGTCGAATTTGCTTAAAAATATTAGGTAAGATTTGAATACAGTAGCATATATTAGGCAATCTGTCGAAATAGAATTAATTGTTGGTTTCCATTTCCGTTGGCTGTTGAATATAAGCAGTTATATTTTACAATGAACATAACTTCTGAAGGACTTAAGGACTTCATTAGCAAAATTTAGTATTTATATCACTATTTTTGGAAGCGATGGAAGGCATAGGGTGTAGAGAAATAAGATGGAGAATAATACCTGGTCATATTCCATGGACAATCAGCCTGAAATGTAATGCCAGGGCCCTGTACAGAAATTATTCATACCCAGCTCCCACGCAGGTGTATCATTACTGCCTCTCTCAGACTCAGAAAATCTGTTGTGCCGCCACTGGTCCACTTTGGTTGTTATAGAAATGCCTTCAATGGCATTGTCCAGTTCTTCTGCTCCTGGGGTTAAATTAACTCCAAAGCCTGTGGCCAGGAGAGAGGGCTGAGCCTGTGTCAACGTGCCTTTAGAAATGCAATAACAAGTTGCTCCACATGTATAATTAATAGGGATGAAGGAACCCTAGACTGTCACAAAGTCTGTTCTCCATCCCAGTACCTCTCTTTTGCTTCTTGATATTTCCTTTCCATTTTTATGTTATTTCTCGAACATTGATATAGTTCCCTGTGTACCACTCTTGTAGCATAATATAAGCTATAAAAGCATTAATACCCTAATGAAGCTATTTTTCTTCTTGGTACATCTTTTATACAATGATCTCTAAGTGTTTTAATAGAGCTTGATTAAAAATTAAGCCTCTGTCCAGCTGTGTCAGGCAGGTAAGCAGTATCATATCCATTTTACAGATGGTTAAACACACAATAGAGAGGTTAACTGCCGTGTCCGTGGCTGCTCACTGTGTTACCTGCACTGCTGCCAGTGAGAGCCCAGGCCTGAATAAATGACCAATTCTTCATTGGGCTGCTGAGGCACAAATCAGAGAAATGGTCTTTTCAGCTTCACGAAAAATACTTTTCTTCTAGTGGCTCTTTTAACCAAATGAGAGACACAAACTTTGGTCAGCCAAAAAATTCAATTTCATGTAAAAGGAAATAATATCCGACTCTTTTGGTAAGATTCATGTAAAGCTTAGGTCAGAGAGAAATGTGACATTTTGAAACCACAAGTTGTTTCGTGAGACGACTCAGTTGGAAATAATTTGTGTCACTGGTGCCCTGGCTGGTACCTGGCAGCGCTGTGAGCCACAGTGCTGAACTGAGAGTGAGCAGGGACAAGATTTTCCTCTTCAAGGTGACAGCAGTCATGAGCTACGTTTGACATCGATCATATTCAATCCTTAGTGGTACAGAAGTTCCTTTTTTTTTCCCAGACAAGCAGCAGCTCAGCAGACAGGACCTCTGCCTTCAGAGTCTTTTTCCTACACCTGCAAAAGCAGGCTCGCACAGCCCTGCTGGCGAGCTGGGAGGGCAGAGACGGCACCTTCCGACCTGGGCTGCAGGCAGGAGACCAAAGCCTGCCCAGAGGTTTGAGCCTGAGCTCTGGCTCCTTCCTACCTTTGTGCCCTGGGGAAGCTCATTCCGGCGAGGCTCCGAGCTGGTCCGTGCTGTGCTGCCAGCCCGGAGGGGAAGATCCTAGCCCGGAGGGGAAGATCCCAGCCCGGAGGGGGAGATCCCAGCCCGGAGGGGAAGATCCCTCCCCACGGCCCCGGCAGAGCCGGGAGCATCCCCGGCTGGGCTTCGTGCTGGGGATGCGGTGAGAGGGCAGAAGGCAGGGAAAACAAGCGCAGGACTGCGGGAGGTGGGATTTGACGGAGTGATTAAGTCTACAGTCCAGCTGGCAGACACAGCAGCTGTTGCTATTACGGTCCTGATAGCATTTCATTTATTTTAAAACCCGATCTTAAAGCTTTAATATCCGATCCGTTTTAAATCACTTCGTTTGAAGGTGGCAGCAGGGGGGATCATCTAGTATAGAACATGGAATAAAGGACAGACAAGTCTTAGACGTCACTTTATGAGACAAAGCTTCTTATACTTTTCCATTTAAGATTGGATGTCCCTAATTTTCTAGTGCTGCAATAGAAGGCAGACCAAAATCCTGGAGACTTGACAAAGGCTCATTTTTGCTAACAGAAGGCAGGTGGAGAGCAATTTCATAATCCAAAAATTATTTCCATTAGTAAAGTGAGTGCCCTCACTGACACTTTCCCTTTCTGAGCCATCCTGCTAAATAGAAAAATGGACAGTTGCCATGGAAGTTTAAGAATAAAGTCTCAGGAATTTATGATGATGGAGACACAGAACAGGCAGGGAGAGAATTTCATCAGGAACTGCAAAGGAAGGCTTGGGGAGGTTGGATAAGTGCTGGGTTTTCCCTGTCGCCTGTAGATGTGGGCCAGACTCTTCACCCCAGTCACATCCCTCAAAGAGATTAGTGTGTCATCCCTTTATGATTCAGCTGGGAAGCAAAAATGCTGAAGTTTGGTGCCTGTGCTCAGTCACACACAGCTCTGGAGCCAGCAGCATGAGGGACTTTACTCACTGAGCTGGGTTACAATCCTGCTGTATCCTGGTGGGAGGAGATGACTCACTGTTTGTTCTGTAAGACTACAAGGAGACACCTTGAAGCAGAAAATGGCTTTGAAGTGCCAGCTTGCTTCCCAGAGCAGATGGCTGGGCTAGGCTGAGGTTAGAGATGTTCATTATAAATCCATCATCAAACTAGGCCAGTGATGGGCAGTGATTACCAGACAATGACACCTTCGGTGCCACTGCAAGAGCCACACAGTCGAGTTTTGGGGAGTTGTTCAGATTTTGTCACAGAACAGAGAGCCCTGGATCCAGAACTCAGCTGGGAAAGCTGTATGGCCTCTGCAATTTCCAAATAATGCCACTTATCACCCTAAATAAAATCAGAGTTCACCCCCCAATGCAGACAGCACAAACTCCCATGCATGCAGATCACCAGGACAAAGGGCCCACATGGAGTTTTTTTTCCTCCTTTCTGTATGAGAAAGTAGAGTATAAACACCCCCACCCCCATGACTGCCCAGGCAGTTTCCTCCTCAGGTAAACCAGGGTCTCACAGCAGGGAAGGGGATGGAGCCGCACCACTCTTTACCAGATGGGATCCAAAATCACTTAACAGTGAAATCATGGTTGAAGCCAACTGCGATTTTTTTTGTCACAACATACTCTGGTCAAACAGAAAGCAATTGCCTACTTTGATACACTCAAAGTCCCACAAACCCCACGCTGCTCTGTGGTGGATAATCTGCATCCCATAACCCCAAAGCTGAAGGAATCAGCCTGCGTGGAATAATATCCTCAGCAGCAACACCAGCTCCTCAGCCTAAAGACTCCTGTTCCCTCAAGAAATAATATAAATTAAATATCAGGTCTGTAGTCACTTCCCTGCCATACAGTGTAATATTCAAGAATTTATGGTTCAAACACTTCTGCTTTCATTTAAAACGTTGTGGGGTTTGTTTTAATTTTTTTGTTAAAAAAAGCCATTCTAGACTGAAAAATCCATAAAGCAGCTTTTTCTTCCAATTTCTGTTTTAAAGAGGATTTTTTTTTTAAGATGAGAGAAATTTGCACTCACAACATGATACCAGTCTCAGAAACATAATTTAGAATTGGTTTTTGAGAATTTCCAACCTCAAGTAGGAAAGAAATACCTGATAATGTATTTCTAAATGCTGTCATTTTGTCACCTGTCGCCTTTTACCAAACTCCTGAGCGTAGTAAATACAATGACATTTAGGAAGTGCTGTGGGAAGAAACCAGTGAAACTACTTCCAGAACATTTCTTTGTCTGTTAAAGATACAAACTAAGGGGCGTTGGTTTGGATTTTTTGTTTATTTTGGTGGGGATTGTTTTAAATAATACAATCATAAGACAACTGAATTGTTTTGGACAGGCAGATGTTTCAAGTTACTGGTCAGGACAGTGCAGCTTTAACCCCACAAGCTGTGTTAATTTATATTCAATATTCCACACTTCCCTGCCAGCCTGTAGGTTTTATTACCACCACATGAAAATTAAGATCAGTTCTCCACAAAGCAACCCAAAAATAACGTTCTCCTATGAAAATACAGGACAATCTAATTAAGCCTCAGTTTCCTTGTTAATGATATTTACAATAAATCTCTCTCATCCCTCTGGCTGGGCCTGTGTTTTTAAACCCATCAAATGTGTGTGTATGGAATCTTTTGGAGCTCAGAGAAGTATTTTCCCATCTTCATGTGTACAATTCATAGAGACAGAAAGGGCGTCTCAATGCATTTGCCCAACTGACCAAAATGACCTTGAGGTCATACTCTGGTCGTTTCCTCCCTTGATCCAAATTCACATTTGAAGCCAGCTCTTCAAAGGCTAAAGAGTGATGCCAGTTGGTGAGAAGCATGCCCAGGAGAAGAAAAAGGAAGAGTCCACACCTGGTCAGTGATATTGCAGTGATGATAAGTCAGCTTGGAAGAGTGACCTCACACTCTGGAAGGACTGGAGCAAAACTTGCCAGCACCATTGTCCAGATGGACTTTTTTGACTTTCTCATTTCTGAGCTGATAAGAGAATTTTGTACAGCCTTCTAAGTGACATCTCACACTTCACATTCAAATAAAAGCTTTTGAACACGCAAAGGGTGCCTTGGTTGGGAGCACTAAACTTTGAAAATTCACCTGACATTAATTTCTGCTGGAAATAAACAATACCACATACCTGGCTGTGAACTGGCCGATCTTCAGAGCTCACCACTGCTCACAGAAACTGGTGAAAAGGCTGCTCTGAGATGAAAACAAAGCTGCTTCGAAGCAAACCTGGCTCTGCTGAACAGCTCTGGCCCAAGCTGGTTCACTCCTTCCTTGCTGCCCCCCTCCCTGCAAGCCTTTCACATCCCACCAAATGAACAGTAGAAGCCTGCTCCGAAGTGTTTACTGGTAGGGTTTGCGACAAGTCCCCAAAAAGCACATTTTGTGCTGCTAACCCAGAGTTACACAATTTCACATGGCTTCAGGGAGCTCTGGTTGGGGTGTGAGAGCTGCAGGGAACTGGAGAGACACAGCATAATTCAAGTCCTGCTTTGTGACAGAGGGGCTGCTCTTGCTCTCTCTCTCTGCCTGCGTTTTTTCCTACAGACTCTTTACCATAGTAGTTGGGGGGTTGGACAGATAGCTGGACTTGTGCTTTTCCTGGTTTGGTTATTGCACTGGGGATTTGTGTCTCCACCATTTAGAGGAAGCACCAAACTGGGATTCTGTTGTTTTAGATACAGTCTAGGTATGAAGATATAGGAAATAAGACATAAAGGGGAACATGATGTCAAGATGAGAGTAAGAATCTGAATAGAAAACCAAGTGTTTTTGTGACAAAGCATCAGGTATCACTAATAATGTGTTTGTGGTTCTTCCATAGTTTTCTACAATTCTAAGACAAGACTGTGTTGCTCCAATGGTAACAGGCAGGACATGAAATAATAAATGTTTTGGTGGCTCACGTGTGTCACAGGCTGCCTGGCGCTCGGAATCCTTGGCAGATCTTACTCTCCAAGAAATTTAATTTTCTGAAGTATATTTCTGGTTTCTTCTTGGAAAGACTTCACAAGGATTCAGCATTCCAACATCACCTTCACCACGACGAATCACAAGGACTTTCCTCCACAGTCAAGCATCCCAGTTCCATGGGAAGTCATTGAAACAGGTTAAACCACAGGTGATGGCTCCCTGACAGGAGTGGCTGGATTTGGACACTGTCAAAACCCCGTTCCTTTGTTTTGGGAGATGTGAGCTGAACTTAGACGTGCCAGCCCTGGAAATAAAGCGATTTACTCATGGAGCAGGTCGGCAGCATGTGCTGGGTCAGTGGCAGGCCCTGCCCAGAGCTGCTGCCCTGAGTCTGCCCCCAGCACAGAGGGACCTCGGTGTGGGAGGAAGGACAGGGCTCAGGTCCCCCCAGGTGCAGCCCCTTCTCTGAGGCTCTGCGGTTCCAGCAAGCTCCAGTACGGTCACACACACCTTCTCTGCCCACACAGGTGTGAAACCCTGCCCACACACACAGCTGGGTGCACACAGCTCTTCCCACAGCTGAAAGACAAGCCCAGTTTTTGTCATTTCTAACTACACCAGGCTGAATTCTAGCTGTCAGTGTACAATGGGTCGCTCTCTACTCCTTATCTGAGGTAGGCAAGCAGTGTGCTCCTCTGTAGGAGCTTGCAGAACCACCCCTTTGAGGTGTCTCAGTGCATTTTTATGCTGCTGTAAAACCTGACCCATTAATGTTCATGTCTGAGCAAGAGCCACAGCCGGAGTGAAGCGGCATCAGAACGATGGTGGCTCAGTGAGGATGAAATACTGGGTTTGGACAGTTGCTCCAGGTGATCTTTATTTTAATATTTTGTGGATTAGGGTTTTTTGAAACCCATGTGCACACTTCTAAAAGTCAGGCTGTCTCAATGACATCATGCAGATTTGCTTTTCTGCAGTTTTTGGATCCTCACACATACCAAGCTCCAGCATTTCATCAAGGAGACATATCTGCAGGCAATGTGGCAGCTGCTTCCCGGCTCCTGGAGCCCGCAGTGCTTTATTTGGGTCATGCAGAGTATCTTTCCTTCCCCTTGAAGCAGGTAAAATGTCTGCTCCATTCTGACAGTGAGAGAGAGCACCATGAAAGTGAAGCTGTTTTAGCAGGGAAATTGTAAATGAAGAACTTTGCACAGTACGTTTCTAATCACCTACAGGCAGTGCTGCTGGAGCGAAGGGAAGCTAAATTCAGCTCTCACTTGGCACCACCGTAACTCCTCTGATCCTAATGTGGGTCACTGCAGCCTGAGCAGGGAGTGCAGGCTCACAACATCCCACCCATGGAAATATCCTCGCACAGGAACATTCCCATGTCCAAAAACCTGGGGAGGGGATTAGCTCTGTATTTTGTGGAGGTAAAACTGCAACAGTATTGCAGCCCTCAGGCCACTCTCTGTTCATGATGAAATTGGTTTTCAAAGTTTTCAGGGGATCATTATGGTGATCACTAGTTCTGGCAATATTTCAACAGGAGACTGTTTTGCTCTCAAGATTCCATAAAATTAGAAAAATCCCAGTCAAAACTAAATCCAAGTTCTGTCTCACTTACTAGCAATTAGAATTATGCAAAATCAATATTAATAGTTGGCAACTGCTCGTGCTTACAATGAATCAATATTACTAACTGGAGGAGTTCAATAGTTCTGAAATTTACATTACTTACAGGGAAAAATAGAATTCAAAAATATCATTAAAGTTTCTGATCCAGAAAAAACCCTACACTGCAAAATCACTTTGGTGTGATGGAGTATCCAGAATAGCAACTTCCCAAATAAAGCTTTCCCAAGCCTCGCTCTCCAGCTTGTACTGTGTAGTGTGGGTGTCAGCTTGGTGTGCTCCTCGCTGTTCTGAGGGTGCTACGCTCCAAATAGAGCCAGGGCTTTCAGGGCTTTGTGCTGGGCTGAACAAAAAGCTACAAACTGTAAACAAATCTACCTCTTCCTTGTGAGGCACCACAGTGGGGTGAAAGTGCAAGTGAGAGCAGAGCTCAGTCAAAACCGTTGAGTTTGATATGTGACCTCTGCAGAATTACTGAGCCTTTGAGGATAATGACACAAAGCCATGAATTCATCAGCAAGGGCAGGGCAGGTGTTTGCTGAAACATCCACTGGTGACTCCCTGGGAAGTTTGGTAGGACAAATCATTTTGCTAAGGGGTTGCAAGTTTGGAGTCCATAATAAATGTGACCCAGTTTCTTATTCCATGACTGAACAATTTGCACAGCTCTAAATATAAAACTGTTGATAACGGATCTGTATTTGTGGGAAAGGGAGGTGCTTCAGGAACTGTACTGGGCAGCACAACGTGTTTCCAACCACAGCACGAAACCTCTCTTATAAAAGGTGAATCGGGCACAGGTTTTGCCCTTTTTCATACCCACATACAAATAAACATCAAAGCCCAGGTTGAAATTATAAATGTATTTGTGTTGTTTATAATCATGGCACTACACAGTGAAAATCATGTCATGTCATTTTTCTTGAAGGACTCAGAAGAGAATAAGACAGTATTGATACAGAATGGCCTCTCACTGTCCTACTTAGTTCTGTCTCTGTGTTTTCAGAAGTAATAATCCTAACAACGGAAGCGGTCAGTGCATTGAATAAGCTGTCGAGCAAACAGAAATAAACACTCTCCTGGTTGTGACCTCAGCGTGGTACAAACCCAGCCAGCCAAGGCAGTAACCCCAGAGCTGCCGGAGCAGCCCCACTGACCTGGGCAGGGCTGAGCCCGAGGGACAGCCCCAGGACACAGCCCCAGGACACAACCCGAGGGACAGCCCCAGGACACAGCCCCAGGACACAGCCCGAGGGACAGCCCCAGGACACAGCCCCAGGACACAACCCGAGGGACAGCCCCAGGGACAGCCCCAGGGACAACCCCAGGACACAGCCCCAGGACACAGCCCTGCCCTGCAGCCTCAGAGCTCCTGAAAGGGATAAGGAGTTGCTGCCGTGGTCCCGTTACAGGTGCTGGACCTGAGGCACGGACAGACAGCAGTTTGCTGAAGGTCTTCCAGCTGATCCCTGGTGGGTGGGCATCACCAGCAGTGCTGATGGAACGAGTCTGCTGGACCCTGCCCCCCTGACCGCACAGGGTGATTCCCTCCTGCTGAGCAAGGCAGTATTTTAACCAAAGAGTGCTTTTTAGAAGAAATAATAGCATTTACAGTAGTTAAACAAATGCTACTTTTTATCAGCTCTAATTATTTTATAATAGCATACAGTTCTTAGCTTGCTTATTACTATGTTGTTCATTACTTTAAGCCCTCACAGCTACTCTAGGTAATAATTTAAATACACAGAGCTTTAAAAAAATATTTCCATTACAAATATTTTAAAAATATACTTATCCTAAAAAGCTGTCCAGCACTATTCCAAAAATCTCTTGTAATAAATGTATTTTTTAAATTTTAACAAAAATATCTACCATCATATAGAAGAGCTCAAGTTTTGACAAATCTATAGTACAGTTAGAAATATGTTGGGCCAGATTTCACTGTTGTTTATACAGTTGCCAATTTGAATTGTGGTGTTCATCTCAGTTGGGTTATTCCAGTGTAACCAGGAGCAGAATATAGCCCTTAGTGCTTTAAAATAGCTAAATGGACTGGATACTGCAATAGCTACTGGTGCCGAGCATTACAGGGAGGGAAATCCTTTACTTCACTGCATCTAAAAATGCAAAAGGATGTTATATTTAGTATTTGTGCCATGACCAAAGAAGTGCCAGGCATCTGCAGTGGATGACTCAGACCCAGAATCATATTCACTTACTGAAATTTTTTTTTTCCTTTTTTTTGCTGAATGGTGCCTGCAATTGCTGTCATTAAATGGAGGATGAATGTTTCTGGAGAACCTTTGTAGGGAGAAAATGCCAACCTTCCTCTCTACAATGCTTTCTGCAATTCTAGGAATAATTGTAATTGCATTTTGCTACTTACAAAGTTGTGTGAGTTTTAATAGAACCTCCCAGTATGTAGATCTAGGAAGGACACTAATTAAAATTGCTTCTGTATTTTCCAGCTGAAACATCTCCATTCATCCAGTCCTTTTCAAAGTGTATTTAGAACAAGCTTCAAGAATTTACAAGAATCTGCATCTCATCAAGACAACCTGGATCTCATATTTTAAAACACTGGATTTTTTTTTTTTTTATGCTTCCCCCCCTTCCTTTTTCCTTCAATCTTCAAGTTTAAATGCAGTGTTTGATTAAGGACCGTGGAAATCGACCCGGTCTGGTTGCACCTGGGTACAAGGCAAGCAGAGGTGACAGTGTCAGCTCTGCCATTCCTGCCTGGGACCGTCAGTGGCTAGAAGGGATCCTTACACTCTGTGAATTTAAGTCATGTTTAAAGCTTTTACTCTACTTGTTTTCCTCATAGACTTTGGCTGATGATCTGGTAGCCGATAAACTAAGGGACCTTAAGGATATCGACCAAGTTCAGTCCTCACTGTCGTCCTCATCATCGTCGTCGTCCTTGCTGGGGGCGCACCTTTGGAAGCAGTGCACCAGGGTGGCCAGGAAGAAGCTGGAGAGAATCGCAGCGATGGACACGGCGACTCCAGAGAAGATGATGATAAAAAGGTCTGTCAATGACAAGCTGAATTTGCATTCACTAAAGCTGACCTCAGATAGCTCATTCAGAAAGATCCTTCTGTTCTCCACAGGCAGGGAACACTGGATTTCATGGAGACCTGCAAGGAAGAGGAAGGGGAAACAAATCAGCAAAATATTGATGAATCCTTCTGTCGTTCTGAGTCAGAGAATGGCTGAAGAGAAGTTTTAGGGTTAATTCCAAGTTTACAAAATTGTACAATATTCAGGCAAAAATGGAACAAAACTCGTCTCTATCCAAAAGCCATTACCTAATGCTTTTGAGCACCTCTTGACAATTAAGTTAATTCACCTTCAACCTTCCAGGGATCAGGTGTGATCTAGGACCAGGACTTGGAAGATTTAAAAGAGTGAATGTTGAACCCTAGGTGCATCTAAACCTGGAGACCTGAAAGCAATTCCCAGCTGCTCCCTCTAAACACAAACTCTGACTCCAAAAGAGGGTAACAGGGATACTGAAGTTCCTTCCACACCCTTCTACATTACTTTTGACCATGTAGTTCCAAAACTACAGTTGTTTTGTTTTCTTTTTCTGGTCAAACAACAGTTAGGGTTTAATGGATGCTTGTTTGCCTGTGACCTGCTTCCACCTTTTCTCTGTGGCTGTCCTGAGGCCATGCAGACTGGCAGATATTGTTCCTCCCTGCATTACTGGAGAATGCCTAGAGCTGGGTTCTCTGCAGTGAAAGCAAAAACCCCCAGATTTAAGAACTGGTGAGAATAGAGTTGGATGCTGGACAGTAGAAGCACACAGTTCACTGCATATGCCCAGCTCCCTCTTCATTCACCATGGGGGAACATCAGGAGAGGATATTATCAGGGCTAGAACAGAACCAATACTGAAGTGAATTAAGTCAGTAGAGCTGCTGGCAAGGCAGCTTTTGTCTCACTATTAAGAGCATGAAGTGAAGGGGAGGTGTAAGAATTGTGTGTTAATGACATGAGAACTGCTGCTGAGTTACTTGATCCACTTCCATTCTACCGATGGTCCCGGGATGTTCTCCCTGGTTTTGGCTCTGCCTTGCTGTGTGCACACAGAGTACGTGGCCTTTCCACCCCACAGCTCTGCCATAGAACCATGGTGTCACTTTAAACAAGGAATGGGGGTGATAAGATTCCCTCTGCATTTGTCAATCCCATTTTTCCTGTGGCTGGATAGCTGTGGCATGTGATGTTGTTATTAAACCCGGGCTGCTCGGGTTAATGGTGCTGCTCTGACTGATTGTCTGGATCCAGCCCAGCCCAGCTGTTGTGTTGATTTGAGAAGGAGTTTTAGTTAATTCCACTGTGGAACCAATTATCACCCTGACCTACTTGACCTTGTAATGACGATTGTATTAAATTCTGATCCCTAAAAGCCGTCCTGTATCTGTCATATTTGCCTAAAGTTCTGTTGCCTTCTGTCTTTTCTCATGCTCCTCTTCCTGAGAATGTCCTGAGAGCTGCCACAGCAGTGTCAGTGCTCAGCCTGCCCAAGGCTCACTGGTTCCTGCAGGAAAACTGCTGCACAAATCCACGCTGCTTTTCCTGAGCCCGGAGTGCACTGGCCGTGCACAGCAGATGGTGAACAAGCACAACTTGCTCTGGAGATCGGTGAAACCTCCTGTTGTCAGAACTGATCTGGAAGGGAAAGCAGCTACACGGTTTTAAACATCCTCTGAGACTTCTGGAAATGTGAACCTGCAATGTTCATACCGTGTCTTGTGCACAAGCTGATGCCCTGGAGCACCTGAGCATGCAGAGGCTGAGGAGGTACAAACCTGCCCTCTCCAGCCTCTGACTGAGCTCCTGCTGAAAGAACTGAGAGCTGGCCACCAAATCAGATTTGCCTTTCTGTAAGGCTTGGAAGTAGCAGCTCTAGGGGTTAATCAGAGTAAGCAAAATTGGGGACAAATGGATATCCTTCCCTACTCAAAACCATGAGAAATGAAGGAGAAGTGAAAGGTCATCAGCTGAAACTTCAAGACCTATGTCTTTTTAATCAGATTTTAAAAAGCAAACATTTTTTCAGTTAATAAATGTAATCTTGACAGTAATCAAAGCAGTTGAATGAGTATAACATATTGCACACTCATTTGAAGAGGAAGTTCCTTGCTAATAGGAAAAGATCACTGCAGCATTTTGGCAGGAAAACCTGCACTAAGTGAATTTGGCACCTCCACAAATTCCATTTCACTTGTAGCAAGCACAAGAAAAAACAAGTTTCTGCACAACTCTGTTTCTGTAAAAGAAACCACTCTAGCAGAGTTGAGACCTCCTGAGAATGGCTGTTTTCAGAGCAGCTGAGCCAAGCTCCTCAGAAGAAAGAGTGCATAGGTGATCATAAGCAATTCTACTTTTTAAAATTTCTGTCCAACTATGGAAGAAATTCTTGACTGCCAGCATTTAGAACACCTCTGTGCTGGGGTGATGGGATGAAATATCAGATCTGAGCTTCCACAGGGAAGGAAGTAGAAAAAGAATATAAAGAATATAAATAATATAAAGAATATAAAAGAAAAGAAAGAGAGCGAAGAAGACACAAAAACCCCCCTCTTGTCTTGAGCAGTTCTACCTGCTGCAGCCCTTGGCTTTAGAGCTGAGTTACCATGGCAGTGTTTGCCCAGGATCCCAGACATGGAGAGGATCTCACTCCTCCATTCCCAACAGCAGCTCTGCCATGGATCAAAGCTGAGCCTGTGCACTGTGAGCTCTACTCCTATTTCCCTGATGCTTTCACTTTATATCACCACACACAGAATGCAAACAGAAAAGGATCTGCAACATACCAAGGCACTTAGAGAGCATTTCTTGTTATGAGAATCAGTGTACTGTAAGGATTTTGAGACTCATTATACAACAAGGAGAAATAAAGATGCTCCTCTCCACGTAGCCATGGGTACTGGAATCTAGGTCATGTTCTCAAACCAAATAGGTTAGATGGGAATTTGCTACTTTCTTTATTCTGTGACAGCCCAGCAGGCTTGTGTGGCCTCAAGTTTTTAGAGAATTCTTAGTCACTGGGAATAACAGATGCCAGTAGATGAAATCCAGCAGCACAGACCAGGGGCTGCTGCAGGGGCCTTGCTCGTTCCCAGCTGCAGGTTCAGCCACCCTGGGTATGCACCACCTTTTCCAAAAGACAGGAATGAGCTGAGCTCTCCTATCCTCACACGAAGCAGTGTCCTAAAGCTTGCTGGAAGCAGCCTGGGAGGATTGCAGAGCTCGATGGAAGCACACGGCAGTGACTGAGGGAAAGGAACATTGATCAGTCCTTCCTGTTGGGTGGATGTTTCTATTCACTGAGTCGTGACACTATTGAAAAACCCAGCACAGCTAAACATAAGCTTTTCTTTGGACTCCAAAGGGAATTTGGAGCAGGTTGTTCATTTGGAACAGCATTTAGACCAGCAGCTCAATCTCTGGTGGCCCAAGGAATTTCTCCTCCCAAAGCGGAGGCGGTGTTTGTTGCACCAGAGCTTCCAACTGTTCACCTGAAAATATCCTCACCTGCAGGTCACACAGCACGTCTGCTAAAGATGACAAATGGACAAACTCCTCCTTCCATAGCAACATGGCCCTGGCTTTACATTATTTACAAGTAGGTTGTTCTTAGTGCGTGAGAGTCCAGAGAACCGACGGTCTGTACCCCACCGGTCCCTTTGCACTGGTGCCCAGCAATAGATCCAGCTTTGTTCTTTCCTTGGGCAGGACGTCATTCCTGGGCATCAAACACCCTCTGCACGAACAACAAACAAAAGAATGGCTTCTAGAAGGTGATCATTATTACCAGCTATAGGGTGTAGGTTTTTTTCCTCTGTGCGATTCTCTTGCGTCTTTCCTGGCTCAATCAAATCCCTGTCCCCACACACAACCCCTAGAGGACAGGAGAAGCCATTTAACCTCAGAGCTCTGCTTTCACACACTTTTACTTAATGGTATACATTTTTATTGTTTGTTTGTGGTTTTATCCTGTATTATTTATTTATTTATTTATTTATTCTGTAGAATTTATTCTTTTAAAAGACCAGCCAGGATTCTTGTAAAGGGCATCTCAAAGCAGTTTGGTATTTGGTGTTTGGCTGCAGCAAGAGAGTCTTTGATGACAGTTATATATATCTACCTCATTGCTCCCACAACATATTCGAGGAGTTGCTTCTTCATACCAAACAAAACTGTAAATTAAATAACAAGTGTGAGTGTGCTATAAATACTCAGCTTGGGTTATTTTGGTCAGGGCCATCCCATTATCTGTAATGACTCCAGCTGTCCCAAGGACAATGTCACATACCCCGTATCCTTCTGCTATGTCATCTCAAGGAGCGG
Source organism: Pardalotus punctatus (assembly GCA_013400915.1). Classification (NCBI taxonomy): domain Eukaryota; kingdom Metazoa; phylum Chordata; class Aves; order Passeriformes; family Pardalotidae; genus Pardalotus; species Pardalotus punctatus. The sequence goes on along the minus strand of VZTX01010343.1, from coordinate 95,339 downwards.
ATGTATTGCACTGGTACTGATTGCTTTGAAGTGCCAGGCAAAGGACAGGTGCTGCATTTTACATGGGCTTCTCTCAGCTCTGGAAAAATAAGGATGAAAATACAAGTCTGTACCCTAGGGAATAGATTGTCCAAGTAACATGGGAAGTGTGAAAACGCTGGAATTCCAGAACCACAATATTAGAAACAGAGCTGTGTTTTTAAAAAGAAAAAAACCCACATGTGTTTATAAGAAAGTGATGCAGCAAGGTTCCAGGTGGAGTTATTTCAACAAAATTCCCTTATAGGTTTCAGAACAATATGACTTTGAATGCCTTCTACTAGAGGAGTTTAACTCCACCAAATCCAGCACTTAAACCCTGCCAATAAATTGCAGGCAATTAGGCTGCTGCCAGACCCGAAAACCACTTTGAGTTTGTTTCTGTACAGGACTATGCCCAGGATGAAATCCTTCCCTGTAAAACTGAACCTTCTAGAAAACGGATGCAGCCCAAAACCAGTCTGCATGCAAATAACGAATAATTTCCTTGTAAATTACTGAAAACAGACCAGCAATGCTGTAATGCCCCTAAGTTACAACTGGACTGATCTCACCATCTCACAAACTCCACAGAGGCCCCGAGGCCCCATTTCATCTGAGCCCTGCTGTGAGTTTGTAACCATAATCCAACCACGTTTCTCACAGGATCTGTGTGATCAGGAGCTTTTAAACCTTTGAGTGCCATGACATTGCCTGCTCCTGGCTGTGCCAGGGCTTTTCCCTGGCTCTATTGACTGATGTCCTACTGCACTGTGAGTTTTGATTTATATTCCTCCTGCTAAAGACAAGCATCAAGAGATACCGCTTTCTCCAGGTTCACCTGACTGTTTTGAGGGACTCCTTGTGTCTTTGTGCCTCTGCTGATTTCTAATCCCTATGCTAAAGACATCTTCTATTGGAGAACTTCTGGAATTCATTTTCACTTCAATGTTATGGTCTGTTTGTTAGCAGATGGAGATTTCTATTGAGGTCTTTTGGAGTTCACAAAAAACAAGTACCAGGAGAACGAGTTTCCTACCACTCAGCCATGGGCAGCAGGATGAGATAATGCACACTGGGACAGGCACTGGGATGTATAGGAAATACATCCACAGAAATATCTGAGACCATAAGTGTTTAAATGAGCTACATGCACATGTGTTCACCACTATGTAACAGTAAACGTAAGAGCATTACAACAGGGTTTTTTCTAAGAGTAAAATTGGTATTTGCCCTTTTGAGTGGAATTTAGTTGTTCCCTCGTGTTGCTGAATGCAGTTGACACAGATTTGAAATGTTTAAATGTGGCATGTTGTTTCTTGAGTGGTATTTTGCTCCCAGCTATGGTTTGCCCTGGTCTCCTTAAACACTGTCACTAATGTATTACATGTATTAATAAGCTGTGAGAGAGGCATTGCCTCTGAAGTGAGATGAGATTTCATTGAAAACAGCCTTGAGCAATCACAATAGTAAGGCTGAAAAATCTTGAAGCCTAGATTTAGATTCCTAAACAAAACTTTTATGGCCAAGTGCCCTAGAGATTCACCGAACAACATCAGAGGATACTTAGCAGTTTGTCTCAATGCCTAAATATAAAGTTCAACATCAGGTGTTCACATCTGCAAATGCTGTCCTCACATCTTCAAATCAATGAAAGATAAAAATACGCCAAATAACCTTAAGATGGAAGTAACAGACTGAAAAGCCAGTGGCAGTCAGATCATTTTACTGAAAATGTCTGGGAGATCAAATTATATATTTATATATGTATATATATAGAAACAGATTTGACACGCTTGTTAAGGAATATAATTTCTGTGAGGAGTTTCTGCTTGAGCGGGATAAAAGCTGCTGAATGTGTGAAATGTCTTAGGGCTTTTAATTCCTTTGCAGAAACACAGATCTTGTGTTCTGTCCTGGTGATGTGGGAGCATGTACATGATACTGGGGGAGAGCTGATGGCTGCAATGGACAGAACAGCCTGTCCTTTCCAGCTGAAGCCTGCTCAGGTTCTATATTGGTACATGAAGTTAAGGAGCCTTCTCTCCATAGCAGATGAACAAATAAGTGCTAATAAAGACTGATAAGTCAATAGGACTTGTGAAATGCTCAGTTTCTTCACTGGCTGTTAGTTCAAATATTAAACAAAACCATCCTCTCGTGTCATTATGATGTTTGTTTTGAAGACAATATTTAATATTTTCTGTAAACCCAGGAAAGGCTTGGACTTGTGAAATGAGAGATTGTTTAATTATAGAATAAGTTTAGCAATAGATCTTAGATTGGAATGGGATGAATAGAAAGAGCTGAGAAGCAAGAAATGATCACTTCATGTCACTGAATGTCTAAACAGACTTAGAAAAATCATTCCACTCTTCTGGGTCTAGAAGTGTCTACAGGATAACTCCTGTGAGGGGCAGCTGAGGGAATTGGGGGCGGGGGGGTCAGCCTGGAGCAGAGGGGATCAGGGGGGACCTTGTGGCTCTGCACAGCTCCTGACAGGAGGGGACACCCGGGGGGATTTGGGATCTGATCCCAGGGAACAGGGACAGGAGGAGAGGGAATGGCCTCAGGCTGGGCCAGGGGAGGCTCAGGGGGGACATCATCAGGAATTTCCCCATGGAAAGGGGGGTCAGGCCTTGGCAGGGGCTGCCCAGGGAGGTTTGGAGTCCCCACCCCTGGAGGTCAGGCCTTGGCAGGGGCTGCCCAGGGAGGTTTGGAGTCCCCACCCCTGGAGGTGCCCAAGGAAGGGCTGGATGTGGCACTGAGTGCTCTGGGCTGGGGACAAGGTGGGCATCGGGCACAGCTTGGACTCAGTGGCCTTGGAGGGCTTTTCTAACCTGAATGATTCTGTGATTATATTTTATGATTCTCAGTACACTGATTCACTTCTGAATCCCTTTTTTATGACTGAGTTCAGTCTGAGTTTCCTGCTTACAGCCTCCCTGTCGCCTGCTCTTGGATTTGTCTCTACTTCCTCTCGCTGCCATCCTTCTCCCCCGTTCTTTTCTATAGACTGGCTTTACCTGGAAATACACCTCATTTCCTGAATTTACCTGTCCATCCATACTGAAGAGGTCTTGAAAGCTACAGAAGCCCTTCAGGTAGCTAAACAGCATCTGTGTCAGTACTGACAACTAAAACCCTCTTGGAGTACATTAAAAATGTGTAGCCACTTCCCACAACTTTCCAAAGTGGAGAACAGTTGACCAAATGAGACCCATCCTCACCTCAACTTTGGCTACTTCGATTTCAGACATTCAGAATATCTATTTTATTTATCACAACACAAACCTATTTGGAATTCTCTCTCTGGCCACTTCTGAATGAGTTTTTCAAATCTTCCTGGAAATACAAGTGTACACAAGCTCCTCATAAAAATGGTCAGTCTAAACCTTTGCTAAAAGTCTTTCTAATACTGTTTTTACAGAGGGCAGCAAAATTTTTAATTCTTGCAATGGGGAACTTAAATAACTAAACAAATAATTTAAATAATCCCAGAAACTGTATACAACTTCCCAAGGATAAGGGGAAGAAAAGAAGTAAAATGCAAAACGAGGGAAAGATGACAGAAAGAAGACACTACAGTCACACTCCAAGGCATACTTAAGCTCTAATTAAAAGTAATGTTAAAAATGCATTAGTCACTAGTAAACAAGGTCACAGGCCTAGCTGCCCAAAGCGTGTTCACAGAAAATAAAAATCAGCAACAGGGATGTCAACAAAGCCCTTCAATGTGGCCATTGCAGATTACTTGTATTGCTTAGTTACAGTCATTTTTCTGAATCCAGTCCCTTCATCTCAGAGAGGTTCAAGAAATGTCTTTTGCACTAATTTTAAACAAGATATTTCAGCAAAATTTTATTCCATCAAAGCCCTTTGTATTTAAACACAGAAATGGAAGGTTCATAACCCTCAGCTCTGTAGGTCATTTGCACCAGTGACAATCTTTTGCTGGCTGAGCCCTGAGTTTCAAACAGTATTACTGAAAGAACTAGGTTAAGAGATGAGGCAAAAAAAAAGTTCATTTTTGGCCAAGATAAATGTGATGAACAATAAGCTCTGAAAGCAGAAGAAAGCCCAGCCAAATATGATAAATTGCCAAGCGCATTTTTGTAAACCAACTTAGGCATTGGTTTTTTCAAGGTATTTTTTGTTCTGTGAGTTTTCGTGGCCCCATTGAGTAAAACCTTCCATGAAAGTTTTCATACCTGTCTTTGTAGGAATAAAGATCTTACAGCAATATTTCTATTTCCAAAANGGCCCCATTGAGTAAAACCTTCCATGAAAGTTTTCATACCTGTCTTTGTAGGAATAAAGATCTTACAGCAATGTTTCTATTTCCAAAAAAAAAAAAAATCCCATATTCTTAATAGCCACACTCCTCCTGATGGGAAGGCTTTAATATGTATCGTGGGCCACCATGTGCCATTCAGGTGTAACAGAAGTCTACATAATGAAACATCCTTCCACAGAAAATCTTTATAAGTCTTGTACTTAACCACTGTGACCCACAGCAAACACTTTGTCTTCTCCAGGAAAAAAGAACTCTTCTATTTTCTCCACTTGTCACTGATCTTCACAGTTTCTCTGCCTACTTTGCACTGTGCTCACTAATTTGTTTTTAATCAATTACTAACCAAATCAGAGGGGAAAAGTGTAGTTTTGTTTTGGAGACTGATGAAAATGCATTATTTAATATCTCTTTATGGTAAAAAATATGTTTGCTGTTTTAAAGTGCTTGGCTTAATTGCAAAACTTTTAGTGCAGTTTTTTAATGTCTGCCTGCAAATTCGCCAGGGTGAGGGTATCATCTGGTGAGGGTATTCACCTAATGCCAATTAAGCCTTCATTCAAAATTTAGGTTAGATGAATAAATGCTGAAATCTGTAAAATTATTGAAATCCCAGCTGTTTGTGTGTAGCGACAAGTTGGACGAGCGGGGGCAGCTCAGCTGGGCAGAGCCTTTCCAGCCTTTCCAGCCTTTCCAGCCAGCTGGGCAGGCAGGTCAGCAGAAGTTAGAACTTTACAAGCTATTTCTGGTGTCATGCCAGGAGGAAAATGGACCTGGCTCCTGCAAAACGAATGAGTTGAAGTACGGCTTTTGTTCAGATCACTGAGTCCTCCAGAGACCTTAATTACAGAGGGACAGAGCTTCAGGATCAATTATCGAGATTTCAGTTCACGGTGACAAAACTCCCCTTTTTAAATCAACTTGGTATTTCTCTTGCAAAAGCCAAGGGAAGCTTGGGCTGAGGAGTTCCCTGCAGGGCTGCAGTGAGAGCTGGAGCAGCAGCTGGGTTTAGTGAATAGTTCAGTTACTGAGGGACTTCCCTCAGACGGGCACAGTCAACTACTTTAAGTGTCATTCAAAGTGAGCAAACTAAATGAATGCGCAGACCCTAAATCTGTCTGCAGATGTGCTTCTCCCAGCCATGTGTACAGGCCATGCAATGCAAACGCTTGAGCTGCTGCAGAAATCCCAAGCAGAAACAGCCAAAATCTTTTCTTGGGCCCTGGAAACGCATCCCTGTCTTTTCCTCCTGTATTTCCAGAGAGGAAGCTTGCTGCCTACTTCTCCTGGTGTGTTTGCTGCAAGAATCCTTCACCTCCAGCCTTACAGCACTGTGAGAACGAGACAGGGAGTCTGAATGCTCAGTGCTCAGTGCGTTGTCCTTCCCACTGCTCCCAGGAAAGGGCAGCCAAGCGTGGCCTTGGATAAGTATAACCAGACAAGTAACACCAATTTAATCAGTTTCTAATAGGTGTCATGTTGTGACATCATTAAAAATTTCAAACTGTGTGAAAAAGGTAATCAAATCATAATTCTAATAATTTAACTCTTACTTTCCAAAAGTTGCTTTGCAAGGCACTCAACTGTGGCCATGTATTTCAAAAAGTTATTAAAGCAGTCCTTCCTTTTTGGGGTTAGCTTTGTACTCACCTTTGTGAAGAATGCTTTGGTGCTTTATTAAAGGAGACGGTGAGTGTTTTTGTGGCAGCAGCTCACAAGAAACCCTGATGTTTTTCTGCATCCATGCACATCTCTCACTGGCGTGGCTGGGTGCAAAGAGAGCAGGGACTCGCTCCAGGGAACAAATCCAAACCCTTGTGGGACAGCTCTGCTCAAATGAACAACTTCAGTATTTGCTCCGTCCCTCTTTGTCTTCCCAAATCAAGTCTTAGTTAAAGTTTGGAAGATGTGGATAAGCTAGTAATTTTTCAGCTATAGATGAGAGAAAAAGCTGTGGGAAAGCATCTCTGAGATTGGAAGACACTGGGAAACATGGTCAGTGTTATGGGAAAGTTCAGTCACTTGAGATTTCCAGACATAAGTTCAGATACACATTAAAACACTGAGGGGGCAGCAGAGAAAGAGGTAGGAGAGACTCAATCTGAACAGACTCACTCAGGACCAAGGGGAACAACATGGAAGTTCAGTAGAAGCCTGGGGAAAGTGAACTGATACGTGAACTGATGTTTAGCATTAGAGACAAGTAAATTCTTGATTCAAACTGGGCAAACTTTAGCTAAAGCATCAGGGAAAGTGGGAAAATAGGCCCAGGTTTGGTTTAGAAAAAATCAAGATCAAAGTTTCACTGAGACAGAGAGGAAAAAACCCAACACTTTCTCCTCAAATGACTTCTTCCTTAAAACAGCTGCCCTACAGCTAAGAATATTCAGGGCAGCCTAGATGAGTGCATTAGAAAGATGCTGCCCAAGGTGACGAGCATGGGAAGAACCTGAGTAACCAACTACAGAGTCTGAGCCTGGAGTGACAGGGCACGGGAGAATGGCTTTGAACTGACAGGGAGTAGGTTTAGATGGGATATGGGGGAAAAGCCCTTCCCTGGGAGGGTGGTGAAGCCCTGGTACAGGCTGCCCAGAGAAGCTGTGACTGCCTCATCCCTGGAATTGTTCCAGGTCAGGCTGGACAGGGTTTGAAGCAGCCTGGGACAGTGAAAGGGGTTCCCTCTGGGCCCCCCCCAAACTTTTCCTGCTCCCAGCAATCTGCCTTTGGAAGCAGCTGGTGCTTCTCATGGCAGGAGTTTATGCCCTGGTGCTTGGTGGGAGACATGAACTGTGAGATGATCTGCTAAAGCTGGATTAAGTGAGGCTTTGGGGTCTGGTGGGACATGTGGAGCAAGAGTCTGGATTCCCTAGACATGGCAGTATTAACACTTTTATTCCCACCCCCCCACCCCCCCCAAGCCTTTCTAAAAATTACTGGCTCAAATACCAAGATTATATATCCTGAATTTTGGGGGTTCCAAAACCACTTCAGTTTATTTCTCATATGGGAAGCAGTGCTATTTTAATGAAAAAAGCCAAACCCAAGATCCTGAAATATTTCAAACACAGCCTATCACAACAAAATACTTCCAGGAAAGGGCTGACAATCACAGTTGCATAAAATGGGGATTTAACTCTTTTGTAGCAGCTTTACAGATGATCAGTAAAATGAGAGAAAACTCAGTTTTCCTAAGGAGATGGCACAGAATATTTAGCTGCTCAAAGGGCTTACTGTAGAAAATATATTCACCAGAGAGAAAATTAAGTCTGGAAGAGAACCAGCTCTGGGCTGAATGAATTTGAAAAGGCTCTTTCACTGCCTGTGTAAGTTTAGTCTGTAAATCAAAATTATTAGGGCTTAATTTCTAAATTTTATTTCTTAACTGGGAGGAGGACCTGCTGCTAAAAGAAGCCAACATGAATTTAATGGGCTCTTTTGTTGAAAGCATGCAATTACAGCCTGAGCAAACTGCAGGCAGCACACAGACAATGGGAGCAGGAAGCCTCCTGCCCTCCCAGCCACACACAGACACACAGACTGCACTGAGAGCCACCGAGCTTTACCTTTCTGGAGCTTGGATGCATTGTCCTGTATCCAGCTGAAAAGATTGGCAAAGTCACAGTCACAGACCCAAGGGTTGCCCTCCAAGCGGATGGTCCGCAGGGAGGGCAGCGCTTCCAGGGCTGCCACGTTTAGGCTCTGTAAGTTATTGTCATTCAATTCTAACACTTGGAGCTGGTCCAGGTTCTCAAAAGCAGCCTCGTCCACATCCACCAGGTTATTGTTTCCAAGGCTCAATTTTATCAGTTTCTCTGCTGATTTGAATATCCCAGCATCGAGCTGTGTTAAATTATTGTAGCTTAAGTCTAAATACACCAGTTTGGTAGAACTGCTAAAAGTGCCCTCTTCTAAAGAGGTGAGGGAGTTATTCCTGAAGTCCAAATAGACTAGATCTCCATAAAATATAAAGAAGTCAGCTGGTATCGCCTGAATGTTGTTATCAGCTATAAGAAGTTTCCGTACATCCAATGGAAAGGGATTAGGAACACTTGGGAGTCCTTGATCCCGGCAGTCTATGGTGTGGTAGTCCATACAGCTACAGACAGCAGGGCAAAGATGACCCCCAGGCAGGAAAAGCAGGCAGACAAAGCCAGCAAAAGGCAGGAGGCAGGAAGGAAAGCATGGCAACATCGTCAAGGATCTGAAGGCTGTGATGAGCACCACTTCTAGGAGAAAGACATTTTGCTCAGCTGAGCAGGAGTGCCTGGTACTTGTGTGTGTGTGTGATTGTATCCAGGAGATCACATATCATCACAGATCCGATAGCAGCAGTCTGGAGGGGGAGGGAGGAGAGAGGGAGGGAGGCAAATGTGAGGATTTACACTGTCAGAATATTATGATGCTGCACAGGGTGAGGAAAGCGATGATTGGGTACACGGAGGATCTTTCAAAGGAGTCCCTTGCTTTTGTGAGCTAAAAAAAGCCCAGAGCCTGTTTGAATATTTGCTGTATATTCCAGCAAAGGGGAAATCACACCTGATCCTGTGACTGCCAGCAACAGCTTCTGCTTAAAAAGCCCTTCAGGTAAAAATCCCTGATGAGCTCACTTACTGTGTTTCTAAGCAGGAACCTCAATCAAGGTGACCAACACCTACAGAAATGCAAGCGAGGGTCAGGCAGTGTCCTGGATGCCTGCTGTGGACAATTTTCCCTTTTATCTGTAAAACGGAGCAGAAGGGGGGAGCCCAAAGACAAGGAGCGCTGCTGTGTGCTGTTTCTGTATTCCTCAGCTGTTAGAGTAAGCCTGTTCACGTTATCTAAATATGACTCAGTATCTTTTAACCAAGAAGAATAACCTACAGCAGCAACAAGGAGTATGGGGTCCAAAGGGAGGGGCTTTTCCTTCCTGTTTTAATGACCCAAAGAGCTGCTTTCTACTATAGCACCAGTTATGTCTGTTGGGCCACATAAAAGTGCAAAATGTGGATCTTTAGCTGGTTAAAATTGAACTGGTTTTCTTCATTTTCAGGGGGTTGAAGTATTTGACAGTCAATCTGCCTGTCTCCTGTGGGACAGCAGAGATGATTTTGCAACAAGGCATCTGTGTTTTCCTGACATCCCCAAACCCACACCCACAAAGGCAAGTCCTCAGCCAGCTACACACTTTACTTTTAACTCTATCCCTCCCTCATTATGCAGGGTGTGTAAGCAGACAATGGGACTGGAGAGGTGGGGTCACACCTATGCTCTGTGATGGAAGATTTTTCTAGAGACAGAAGGTATTTGGGTGCTGTGGTGGAAGACTTTTCTAGAGGCAGATGGTATTTGGGTGCATGTATCCTGAGGAGAAGAGCACAAAGTCAAACACTTTTGACGAGCTCATTCTGAGGTCAGAAGTCTCAATTTAAGGTCATATTTAATAACTAAATTCAGAATATCTTCAGGACAGGGGATAAAAATTTCCTTCTAAGACAGCCTTTCCTGCAAGATCCCCGTGCCTGAGCTCAAACAAGGAAAGCAGTGTCACTCACCTCTCCCTCAGCATGTACCTAGAAACACCGAACTGCTGGGAGGGAACAAAGAGGGAGCCACACTCTTCTCAATAGCACCGCTGACAGAAAAAGATGAGATGGGCACAGACTGAAAATCATCTGAACACAAGGAAACACTTCTCTTACTGTGAGGGTGGCCAGGCTTCCCAGAAAGGTTGAATATCACCACAACCCCCCTGGGGACAGCACTGGGCAGACTCGCTCTGACTCTGCTGGAGCAGGCGACCGGACAAGCTGATTTCCAGAGGTCCCTTCCAACCTCAGCGTTTCTCTGCATTGCTCTTGGGAAACGTGATTTCCAAGGTTTGTACCTTTGAACACCTCTCTCACATTTTGCAACACACCTTGTTTCTAATTCATAGGTCTTATAGCTAAACCACCTTGAGACAGCTTCTAGATCCCTCCCATAAAGACACATCCTATTCCAGGTGTCTGTCATGTCTTAAATTACTTTGAAAACACCACCCAGAAAGAAATGGGCACAGCTGCCTCTATAAATTACTGGGGCAAAGCCCAAATAAATTTCTGAGGTGATTATTTAAAATATTTACCTTTAAATTACAGAGGAAGTGGCAGTTTGACAGGCTAGCTCCGGTTAGAAAAACCCAAATATGCAAAATAACTCTTGTGGTCAGGATTCATTGAGCTGGCATCAACAAGTAACTGTGACTGGTATTTCTCATGCGGAACTGATGCTTTTTAAACTCTTAGGGCTGTATCTTGCAAACAACTGCTCCTACTGCAATCTACTGGTTTTCTGCCCCTAATTCAGTTAAAGCTTTAGGTCAGAGATAAAGATGTCTGTAACACAGGAAAGCAGAACTGATTTGATGTCTTTAGCAATGTAACTTTATATGGGGAGATTCAGCTCTCCATTAGGAGCAGGTATTTATTCACAGGATTTAAGGGTCCCTGTGGCTGCAGACACCCCCTTTTCTATCAAGTGCACAGAATCAGGATGTGACATTTTCATTTCCAAGATGCCTCAGCCTTCACAGATGGGAGACTGCAGACAATAAGGCATAATTTGTGAAAGTTCCAAGAACATGTTAGTGGCAGGGGTAGGAAGAGGACTCAGCCTGCCCAAAAATTCCACCAGCCCTTGCTAAAACTACCACTCCTTTCTGTACAGAACAGACCTTCCTTTTGCTCAGCTGCTCACCTGTGTCCCTTCCCTGTGACCCCTGTGCTCAGCCCACCCTCTCAGCGTGTTCTGCACGCTCCTACGGCAGCCGGCACTGTCTGCATAGAGCCTGTGAGCTCTCCTGGCTCAGATCTTCGTGAAGGGCTTGGCAGGAGATGAGGGATTACTATCAGGCTCTGGATATTTTGGGATAGGGAGCCCATAGGTTTTGTGAAGCATCAGCCCTGCTCCCACAGCACCCAGGGAAACAGAGTTTCTCTGCCAATGTGTGACAGCTCTGATCTGCTGCTGCACAAGCCCATGGGCTGATGCCTTTCTGTGCTGTCTTTGATTTCAGAGACTTTCTTCCCGACCCATCTTTCTCTGTGTAACATTTCCTGTTTCATTTTGTCTTTTTTACCTTCAGCTTATTTCTGTTCCTCAGCTGTTTCCCTCACAGCACAGAAATTCTCTCGAATCTTTTTGAAGCTTCATTCACTTGCCAAACATTTTGTGCAGTTTTGACTAGCAGGAAGAAGGCAAAGCTCCCTGTCTAAAAAATATCAAAAAGCTTTACTTTGTAAACTCGTTTATTTGCGTCAGTGAGTGACAGTAGCCGGGGGGTTTGGCTGTGATGTGCTGAGTGCACAGCACCCTCTTGTGCCCTCGGACACCGGGCAGCCACAATTGCTCGGCTCCCTTCTGGTGAGCTAATAGCAAGTTTTAACATATTCATACCATTTGCCTGTCTCTCAGATTCCCTTCTTCCTCCTCCTGTCAAAGAAAGCCCAATCACTCTGTATAAGAGAATAAAAGATGTAAATCATGAGGTGTTCTTATGTGCTTCAGCTGACACTGGTAAAACACAAAATTGCTCCAGTGAGTAGTCTCAGAAATGAAGGGCTTTTATAATCTGTGCTTCATCAGTGCTCTCAAGCAAAGCCCCACAGCTTTTCCACCTTTTTTCATACTTCCAGTACTAAATTGTAGTTCATGCAGGTTTGAAAAAGCACAAACTTCCCAATTACAAATTGATGCCCAACAAAACACCCACATGTTCTTCTCTCCACACAGGTGGGATCCCACATTAATCAAATTTTGACTGTCAGCCGATTTATCTGCGCTTCTGCCTTCCAGGCTCCCCTAAAGGGACAAGATGGGTTTGAAAAACATGCTTGTAAATCAGGGTAACTATTCCAGTTCCTGTTCTAACTCTGGAGGAATTTCTTTAAAATCCATCTGTGGAGAATAAAGAAGGAAAATCAATTTCTCTCCACATCTCCCAGTAGCAGGAGCTGGATAAGCACAACAGTAGGCAGGCTTTGGACTAAAAACAATGTTATGGATTTCCATTCTTTAATTTTCTGTTCAGGATACTACCAAGAGAAAACTTGAAAATAAAAGTCAGTGACAAGCCACACCGGTCTTGGATCATTTGTGTGCTTGCACAAGGAAGCACTTGTCAAGCAATAAGAAAAAAAACCATTCACTTCTGACAGAGTTTCCATCTTTGCCTTGGAAACTTCCAGCACTCCCATTAAAAGTGCTCAAAACTTCTTCAAATAATTGGAGTAAAGGAGTTAAAAAGAAAGAGCAATCCCTGTGCAGACACAGGTGAAGGATTCGGATCTCAGCCAATAAATCCTTCCTTACAAGAGACTCAGACTGAAAACTGTCCATCCTCATGCACATTTTTGAGCAGCTAATTGAGCATATTTTTCCATGAAGGAAGTTATTATTCCAGGCTTATGCTTCATTGAGTTAAGGCACATGTCACGGCCAGGCTGCAGGACCAGGTGCACAGAATGATGGCAAAGGGTTTTCCCACTCACTGTCCGACATCACAAGGTGTCCTGGGCACACTGCTCGAGCCTGAGTGACCAACAGTATGTTAACCAATTCAGCAAGCACGGAAATCAAGTGCTAAACAACATCTCTGAACAGAAATTCCATCTTTATTCAGGTCTTTACCATTTTGGCTTTAGCATTGTTTTTTTGTCTTTTGAGAAAAATCTTCCCTTGCTGTGACTGGGCAGTTTTATGAATGCAGACAAGGGGCACCTCTGGCCAGTTTTTCTGATGATCTTACATCTAAAAAGGACTTAAAATTTATGAGATGATAGAAACTGTGAGCTGAAGCTTTGTGTTACACCTGCCCAGTCCTTTGCTGCTGCTGCTGCTGCTGCTGCTGCTGTGCCCCTGGGAGGGAAATTGCATCAAAATTAATCAACGTGGCAGCAGCAATGATTGAATTTGAAAACTTCAGACACTGCAGTTCAGCAGCCAAATGAGACCAGCCTAAACCCATCAAAAGACTTCCATCATCTGCCCCAGACAGCGCAGTTTACGCAGGCGTGTGGTCACTCCCTTAGTTCAGAGCATTTACAGTCACTAAATGCAGTCACGAGAGATGGAAGAGTGTGAATTACATTCCCTTTTTCCCCTCAGGAATGAGTTTGTATCCAGCTGCTGCAGTGTAGTCTGCTTGTCCTCTGTGTAGTTTACGCACTGGTCCAGAATTAGCAGAGGTTTGAGCAAATTAAATGTGACTAAAATCCTCCTAAGATGCTGACAGAGATATGCTCATGTTTATCCACTGCTACTAATGTATGTAGTGAAAGGAAAGGTGTTCTCAGGATTCCTCTCAAATCGCAGAATCATCTATGTTGGAAAAGGCCTTTGAGGTCATATTTATTTAGTCATATTTACCAGTGGGTCTGATGAGATTTGAAAAACTTCACGGAGATCAGAGATCCAAGATTTTCTAGAAGCTCAAGAGTTTCTTTAATAAAAATTACGTAAGAAATCCAACACAGGATTTGTTGAGAAAAATTTATGGAAGTCAGTGGCTTTAAAGCAGCAGCTGGAGCTGCATACAATGTTTGTATCTGAAACTTGTTTCAACCTGCACCTGAGTTTCAAGCAGTGAAGTTGAAGAGAGTTGGAATTTTCAGCAAATTCTCAGTACCTCAAGATACCACAAAAGTTAATCCAGCTCTGATGTGAAGCTCAATAGACTGGATTTTTTAACCTATGAGTGCCACTATAAACATGGTGTATTTGCTTCAAAAGACAAGAAATTACTAACCCTTGGGATCTGCTTTCTTCCAAATCCTGCTCTCCCTGATCCTTCTCTCCAGCTCTTCTGAAGGGAACAAGCGTTGAACTCCCACCAGAGCACTCGAAGCTGAGCAGAGGGCAGAGCACAGCAAAGGGGAATGTTCCAGCAGAGGCAAGTTCTCCTTTGTAAGGAAGGGAAAACAGAAATTGTCTTGAAATATCTGCAAACAAAGTTTGTATTCTCTCAGGAGGAAGTCAATAGCTTTAATTTGTCTTCTGTGCAACTCCCCTTTTGGAGAGTTCACTCTGTTCGAAGGAACAGCAAATGGATTTACAGCAATTAAAACAGTTGACAGCTAATGTTTATAAAAATGCCACAGAACATTGTCTGAGTCTAAAGCCCCTCCAGATCATTAAGTCTGCATGATAAACCAGAGACTTTAAAAATACTCAACCCCAAAAAGCCCAAACAAACCCCTCAACAATTAAAAGAACCCCAAAACAAACCAAAAAAAGAACTCGAATTAATTTTTCTATGAACACTGTAACATTGGTGAGCTGAATTTATTTTAAACCAAAGAGGATAGTGCCTTGAGAGGATTTTATGCAAATTCTCACCAGACATACACCCAGCAAGAAAAGTTCCATTTACAAAGGCACTGATTTAATTGGAGGTCAAGGTCTTTTAGCGACTCCTCAGTCTGCTCTGATAAGTGAGTTTCAAAAGGCATTTTGTGAAATGTCTTCTGTGGCTGTATTTATTTAACTTATATGTGGTACAAGCTATTCACAACTGGAGTTAAAAACAGGCTGGAACTTCTAGATCTTTTTTGTAATGCAGAGAAAACCACCCCAAGACACTCACCAGTACTTCCTTCTCTTCTCCCTTATTGGTTGTTGCTGCCTACACTCCATGGATTTAAATATGCAGAAAGCTTTTTTGTGTCAGTGGGAATTCCAAGCATCAACTGAGGGGCAGAAATAATGGAAATAATTATTATACCCTTCTCTGTTGCCCTTTACCATAAAAATACTTCATGAAAAATATAATTAAGTTCTTAAAAGATCAGACTACTTTCAAAATAAGACTTGTAAACTGCTCTTGAAAGTGCATCTCACACTCATTAAATTGTGTGCACCATTCCCAGAAGTGCACAGTTCCATATTTTACAGATTAATTCTGGACAATTGGATTTCTGCAAAATAATTACTGCACAAAAATGCATCCATCTCTGCACTGGAACCATAGAGAGCTCTCAGGGATACAAAGGGACAGCCAACAGTAAATTAGGACTTGAGGCAAGGCAAGGAACATGAGATTTTGCACCGTGTTCAGATGGAAGTGACAGGATGAGGGTGTGCAAATATGTGTTTGTGTTTATGTGGCCACAGGCCCTAACATTTGAATTTCAGAGCTCTTTTTGTCAACAGGTCTGTCATCCTTTTTAATCCTATATTAGATAAAGCAAATTCCCATGCTAAAGTCAAGAATTCCCAGGTCCTTTTATACCACATGAAGAACAAACCCAAACAAATGGTGACAGAGATCCTTGAACCAATGGCATGAAATCCCCTGGTGCAAAGGACTTTTTTCTACCTTTGAAGAATAAAGTAAATGTTGAAAAGGCCCCCTGCACTTTGCTTGATGCAAAAGAAAAAGTCTTCAAGTTGACAAAAACTCATAGTTACCATATATATAACTGAGGCATCCACAGTCCTGCTCACGGCGGATGATCCCGGTTGTTCACTTGTCTTCACTCTAAAGCGATCTTTCCATCCTCTTAAAAGTTTCCCTGGCTGTGCAGGAGTGTCCCTTAGGGAGCACAGCAGACTTTGACTTGATGCCTTCTGACATCTCCCTCGCCCTGTTAATAAGCCGGGTGAGACGTCAGGTGCGATCTCATCAGCAGCGCAGCGATGCCCGAGGGAGCCGTGCGGGGCCCTGCGATGCTGCCTCTGGAGCTGCTTTTCACAAACATGTTGATAACCAGCGCTAATTATTACAGTGAGTAGCTTTCATAATTGCCTCAGAAGCCACTCACCTCACTGGCAACAAACTGGGGGCACTTCTCTGGTAGTCGATGTTGTAAAAAAACAACCTCCCAAATTTTATTGTGGTCCCCTCGGAGGGTGCAAGCTGTTCTAACATGGCATTTTTCACTGCCTGGTGGTTTAAACCCTGGAACTTCAGCAGGACCCTTGGTACAGGGAGGTGGAGGTGCCTTAGCACACAGGATTGGTCCCACACTAACCTGAGTTCCTGTGCAGGGAGGGGTGACCCTGTGCCTGCTTTATGGCTGTAATTAATGTCTGGATAAACTCCTTCACACATCTGCTTGTACTGTCTTACACAATTCTGGGATCTGCCTCATTTCAAAGATTTTAAAGCTGAGCAACATCACCAAAAGACAGTAAAACACAGAATTTCCTCCCTGGTTAATGTTAGTGAAGTTAATGGGCACCGTGCAGTGTAGTTCTCAGGCATCACAACCTGAGATGGTTCTACACATTTTTCTTTTTTTTGTTTAGTAGCATCAAAAATAAATCCATCTCACAAGAAAGGAATAAGTGAAGTCTCTTAAATCTCAAATTTGAAGGGAACACAGAAGACAAAGTAAGTTTGCTTCAGGCTCTTGTAAATTTTTCAGGAAGTTAATGGCACAAAAAATGAATATGGTAAAAATATTGTCCACGTGGTAACATGTGGAATGCACTCTCCATTTTCTCAGGCAGTGCTACAAGCAAAAAGACATTTTAGGGATTGTGGAATGGCTGCAGACTAAAAATAGAGAAACCAAAAATGCCTAACAAAACACATTCATTAAAAAAAAAAATTGAAAATTACTTTTTGTTGTATTGTTATTCTTGGGCCCCTAAAGCTGGGGCCTTTCACCAAAATGACATAGGAAGTCACATAATATCCAGAAGAGCAACTCCCCTCTGGCTGCTACCCCAGCCAGGTATTACATGTTATTCCATGGGGCTGCCAAAGGAACAGTTAAATATTGTACCACTGAGAAGTGTTTGATGCCTTGTTTCTGAGTAAGATGGATCAGTACTTCTGATGCTAAAAAAATTTCATCCAATAAAGTATGCAAATAAAGTTAATGCAAATATTCAAGAAAGCCCTAATAATCTCTAGTTTTTCTTTAGATGTGTAACTCTTCAGAAAATCCAGTTTACTGCAGTACTGTCACTGATAAGGTGGCAGCGGGTATCACTCAGACCAGACTCCTTTTTGGTCCTTTTCAAAGCCCTGTCTGGTGCTGCGGCACGTCCTTCATCCCTGCAGTGACAGGGGCCAAAGCAGGAGGAGGCAGGGGCACCACTGAGCCAAGAATTCCTGGTGAGCCCTTGGGAAGATCTATGTGCACACAGCTTT
The DNA here is from genome assembly GCA_013400915.1 of Pardalotus punctatus. Taxonomy (NCBI): domain Eukaryota; kingdom Metazoa; phylum Chordata; class Aves; order Passeriformes; family Pardalotidae; genus Pardalotus; species Pardalotus punctatus. The sequence goes on along the minus strand of VZTX01010343.1, from coordinate 77,910 downwards.
ATGCAACATAAATGTTCTATACCCTGATGAAGTACAAGTCAAATCCCCTGGATACACACTCCGAGGTAAAAAAATCCATCTCAAAGCCAGAGTTTTACCTTAACTTGCACTTAGAGTGTGATATCTCGGGGCCTCAGTTTCCCCTTTTATAAATAGGGGAAGGGGTAAAACTGTTCTCAGACTTATGGGCTATAATATGAGATATTTAGATCTAAATCACTGATTTTGGGAGTAATCTCGTTTGCTATGAAAGGTACTGAGTTATCAGTACTGCTTGCAGGCAATTAAAATCGTTAATATTCTTCGTACTTGGTGTACAGCTGCCTACGCCTACAAATCCATGAATCACGGTCCTCTAATTCAGTTTCCTGTAGTGAAAGCAAGATATTATTAATATTCCAATAAAGAAAAACCCTCTTAATCCAGTGCTTATATTTAATGAATTGATTTATAGAATAGAGACAGTGTTGGCACTGGAGAGAGAACCTGCAATACTTATTTCCACTCCTGATCTACTGTAATAACCTTGGGGAAGTCACCAGAGTGCTCAGCACCTCAACTTCCCCACCATTTCACATGGAAATAACTCGAAGCAGCAACAGGATGGAGCTTTAAAGTTAAATTATATTCACTGCAAAAGCTTTCAGCATTTCCATGTTAAAAGGCCCTGGCTTTTAAATATTTATTTTTTAACAACACAATAGTGGCTTGATCTGAAGACCTGTGTAGATGGCTTGGGGCTATTAAAGGCCTCCAAGAGCACAGCTATCTCCTTTTCCTTTGTGTACTAGGATTAGTTTATGCAAGACAGGTCTTGCAAATACAGTGCAAAGCATAAAACATTCATTCCCTAATTTAAAGCATGAATTAACTTGCCCCTTAGATAGGAAAATCCTGCATTTAAACTGCCTTCCCTTGTCTCCCTGGACTGGCAAGCTGCTGTCACACACAGCGATCCCAGGCAGTGGTTTGAATAATGCAAATATAAGGTCTATCTTTGTGAACTCCTTTGAATCCTATTCCTCGAGGTCCACCTTCTCCTCACAGACTGGTACTACCCACTCTCAAGCCATCATTTCATTTTATCCAGACATAAATGATTTATAGTGTAGTACAGAGAAAAATCAAACCCTGGATCTAATAATTGTTTTAATATGATGAAGATTCATTAGACTTTTTGGTGTCCTCTGTTGCTCTTGTTCCCCTTGCTATGACACTTACTCACTTTATTTTACAGGAAAACAGTGCAATATTATGAACATTTGGCAGAAATGTTTGTAAAGCCATGCTCTTAGTCTAGTATTTCCCCCAGACAAAGCATTTGCAGTGGCAGCTGAGGCCCTTTGTTAAACTCACTGGTAGAGAATCTCATTTTAAGTGATTGCAGTACATGATTTAGCAACACGTCAGTGCAACGATATGTGAATGAATCCAGATTTTGCAAAATAGCTGAAACATCCATGATCTCTGCCCTGATTTCAATGCTTGGATTCATTTTCAGTTGAGGCGTGCTTTGCTCCTTAATAAAATTCCCCGGATTGCTGCTCCCTGCTGCTGTGCTTGCCGGTCAGAAGGCGAGTTGGGGTCACCACGACTGTCACTCGAGACAACCTCTGGGCTCTCTGCTGAAATCATCTGGCCTGGTTTCTCTCACCAAACCGTGCCTTTCCATCCCCATCTGGACACGTAGCAAGGGTGGAAAGCCACGTGTCTGCTTGAAGATGTGGCAAAAAAATTGCATTTCAACCATGACTTGTCTGGAGCATATTCCTTGGCTCAAATTCCTCACCGGGACGAGGAAAGCAGTGGAATCCAGCCCTGCACCGAGGGAATTTCATCCCAGCCAGGACCTGTGAACATCTCGCTCCCTCTCGTGGCCGCAGGTACTGTGGAAATGGGCTCTTTCTGTTTATTCACTGACATTGTTTGCAGATAAATTCCCTTTACAGTCAGGAAGGGCCTCTGGAAAACCGCTCCGCTCACTCCTTCCCCACATTCCTGAGCCTCCTGCTTTTCTGTCCCTCCCTGCCCTCCCCCATTTGAAACACAACTGTTCTTTCCACCAGCCTTTGTCGTTTGTGCACTTCCTCCACGGAGCTGCTTTTTCTTGGGAACATTCTTTGTATGCAGGAAAGGAAAGAGCACATTATTTTATACGTGATTCCTCCCTAAAATCAGAGTTGAAATGGGAGTTTTCCCTGGAACTTCATGGGGGTAGTATTTGTCATTTACTCATCCATGTGCATTTCATTTCTTCTCAAAGACTCAGGAATTCATTCAAAGAGACAATTAGCCATTTAATGAAGAACTGGCTGTGCCCTTATGCAATGTGTGCCTTGGTCCCCCTCCCTGTAAAGCCAGGCAAGTCCTGCCCCACCCTGAAGGTGCCCCGACAGCTCCTGGCTGGCTGTTAGGACACAGCATGGTTTCAAATAGTCCAGGGACTGTCCCAGGTTCTGCTGAAATTCCCAGTCACCTTGTCAGGATTACAACATCTCTTGCTGCATTTCCAGCACACTAACACGTGTACTTAAAAAAATTAGGGCATGTAAATTCCTACTGACAGGCATTTGCTTTATCTGTACAAGCTCACTATCAAAACAGTGAAAGCCTCTGAAAGTATTAACAAACTCATAGGACCATTCTGTGGTAAATGAGACTGAGTACACAGTCTGTGTGTTTTTCCCCCTTCTGACTCTGTTGCTCTGTTGCTTTCCTTATATAACTGTTCCAGTTAAAAAACACTCCTGACCTAAGAAAACCTACGTCAACCTTATAATTTTTTGTTAAAATACATGGTGGTCAGTGACAGGTTTAAAAGTAGTAAAGAGTGGGCATTCCATATTTAACTCTGAGTCACACCATTGTATGTCACGTAGAGACAACTGCTGGCAGACTTTGAGAAGACTTTCTGGATAAAGTACTCAGTGACAGAAATCCCAGCTCAGAGTGTCCTGAGGAGCATGTCCACTCCCTAAAATCAGCTCCTAACCTGTGAATTCCATGAAACTTGTGTTTTCAGGACTGTGTCCCCTGAGAATTTCACTGTCTCTGGAGAAAGCCTAATTGAGGAAGCAGCTGAAAGCTCTGCTCCAGGGTCCTCATAAACAACCAACACCCCTATCCTCTCGAGAAGGGCACTGCAGACTGTCTACCCAATGTCTCCTACTGCCTTCACTCCCGTGTTTTGCTCCAGGTGGGCAATTGCGTTCTCTTAAGTAAAAAATGTAATTCAGGCTTTTGTGTTAAACAGCCTAAATTTATCTGTTTCTAATGAAGAACCTTAAAATAGGAACAAAATCCAGTTTCAGCCTTGAATCGTCAACATCAAATGACAGACTTTGAAATATCATGGAGAAATCTTGACACTTCAGATAGACCAGCTTACTCTACCTAAAACTACTGGGCAGCCCTCTGTGCCCTTTCCCTCTCCCAGCACATCTCAATCCGCTCCTTTCAGGACTAACTAAAATACCACCAGGGAGAAAAGCAACTTGTACAAACATCTGCCCATAAATCTCAGATGAAACTATCAGAAGTGTAGAGACCTGCTTCTTTCTCTTTAGATACTATTATTTTGAGAATCAGTTCAATACATCTAGATTTCCTGGCCAGGATGGCACCTGGCCACCTCAGAATTTCTCTTTCCTTCAGTCTTCTGTACAGTCTGGAGGCACTGACTCAGTGTGCGCCATTTCTCAAGTCCTAAGATGTTTTTGGTTGTCTCTATGCCCAATAGATTGGAGGCCCAGTTTGTGAACACTGGTTTATTTTTTTTTTTGGTGAAACTGATTTATATCAGCTGAAAATGCAGCCCCATCTCTAAAACTGACTGACAAAATCATTACTATTGTAGCTTAAGGACTCCAATCTCAAGCATTGTTGCAATTTTCTCATTCACAGTCTCTCTTCTCCACATCTGACAGCTTGGGCTGCTCACAGCTCTGTGCATTTATTATACTGTCAGGAGCACAGATGGTCAAGGAACAGGGTTTGATTTATAGCTGCTTATCTTAAAAAAGCTGCATAATAAGCATATTTGAGTTTGTCAGTACTGAGACCAATCCCTTCCTATAGGACACATTTCAGTTTTTATTCTTTTATTAACAAGTCTGACTTCACATCACAAGTGATCTCCCTGTCAGTCAGAAAAGCCTGCCTGAAACACAGACAGGGTGAAAGCAGCACCCTCAATTCTCCCATCCCCTGACGCCTGCCCAGTGAAAAACTTCAGGACTGCCATTTTAGCAGCTAGAGGCTACTAGGTGTTCTCATCTCTTGCATTCCAGAATTCAGGAACTTTGCCCACAGGGACTCAAAACCAAAAGATATGACAAGTGACACTTCTTTATGGACTGTGCGGATCAGTGACAAGATACACTGGACTTGAACTCTGACAATCTGGGAATAAGGGAAGGTAAAAGCCATTCCTGAAGGCAAGGATCTATAGTTCTGCAAAAGCCTTCTGCTATCCCACACAGTGTGATCTGCTGGAAGATCACCTCACAGTAAAGAAACATTGCCTCATGGAAAGCAGATAACAAAAACTGGAGCTATCATTTGGGGACTCCTCCTCTTTCAAGTAATTGAACTTTTCTTCAGACTGAATTGGGTGTTTCTATATTTCGGTACCTGCCAAAAGGGGTGGGTTTGGCTGCAAAGGGAAAACAGGAAATGGCTTGAAAATTAATAAAGCTTGCAGAAAACAGCTTTTATGCTTCTGACCAAATATTGCAGGGCCCACAGCTGCCCCCAGGGTACAGAAACAGGAAATTTGGCAGCAGAAAGAGACAGTATTTTTTTTTTTTTGAGTTACAGAGCAGATTTGCAAAGGATGTCACCAAATGGAATGCTTAATTTACACTTTTTGAGTGTTTTTAGTGAAAGAGTAGGAAGGGAAAATACGAGTTTACTTTCTATGGGCTGGAGATGTTGTAAGCTAGGATTTCACTGGTCTGGTGATGATGGATGAGATGGTGCCGTGGAAAGAGAAATTTTAGCAGCACATGGAGCTGCACATTGCTGAAAAATTCTGTAATAAGTCAAGCAGAAGGCAGGACATTCAAATGTGTCCCCATGCTACAACATCTGCCCACTTGTGAGTCTTTGTGGGACCATGGAGGGGTAACTGGGACACTCTGCTGTGGAGAGATGAGACATTTGTGTGCCCTTCCTAGTGTGTGTTTAGAGAGACTTCATCCTCGTGTGTAACTTTGGTCTACATGGTGGATGTTAAAGCGAGTGTGGATGATCATGTTCCCATCTTAGGGGTTATTACGTGAAGTCAAAGCCTTTCTGTGGCAGGGGAATCTCTGATTGCATTCAGCCCCTGGGTTCATACAAAACACTGAGTTAGGGGAAAACCTCCTCCCACACAGCTTTGTTCCTAAGGCAGAACACGTTGCAGGATTCAGTCACCACTTCTCTACTCCCCCAGCTCTGGTTCATTCCTTGCTCTCACTGAACCAGAGACAGTCTAAGCCTCTCACAAGGCTCTGCAAACCACTGATACAATGAGACGGAAAGAACGGATTATGAAATGAAAACATGAGTGCTGCGTCTACTAGAAACCCTTTCCACCTCCTCCCTTAAACCATGGGGATTAAAAACACAGACCTGCCTGGCAAAAAAAAAAAAAAATAAAAAAAATAGAGTGACCCCATGCACTCATATCCTGGCAATTTGTGGGAATTGTCATAACACACCCAAACCAAATTACAACATCCTTGTGTTAGACCTAAGCCACATTTTATGACACCGTTGGAGCACATGGGCAGATCCACTGCCAGGCAACACAGACACACACCTGGGTATGTGCTCACTCCTGCTCTGACACACGCACAGGACTGAGTGCTGCTTTAAATGCAGATGAATTGTTAAATCAGAACCTGTGAACAACTCCTTTATTGTCACAGAACCTTAACAGAATTATAAACCAGTGAACCGCAGTTTCATTAAACGCCCTTAATTTGGTCCAATTCAGAGGAAAACTGCTCTCTCATCCCCCTGGCTCCATCTTCTCTCCCAAGGGTATATTGGCTCCTCTGGAAGAATTTTGTTGATGTTTTCCATCAGAGGGCTCTGCAGTGTCTCCTGGCTTTAATCTCCTTACACAGCAACATGCTGCCCTCACAAAGGCAAGTTCCTGTCACTTCTGTCCTTCAGGAACAATTCCATCCCACGATGACAATTAGTGAGACATTTCTAGCTTTTACATTAACATATTTTGCATCTCTGGGCACATTTCTTGCCCTTTGTTGCACAATGATACCGTGATAGAAGCTGATTTTACTAAATTCTTCATAGTTCAATAAATTTATCCAAGGAGTTTTCCTTTCAGTAACAAGCTGGAGCAGGAGAAATAGGCTGGTATAGAAGAAACCATTCCTTCTTGAGAAGAATCATAAAAGTATTAAAAGGCATTGGAGTAGCCACTGGAACTTGGACATCTCCAGCTCCTGAAAGCTCAAGTGGCTCAACTCTTTACCCAGAATACAGCAGAGTTTAAAGGGAAGGTTTATGTAATTCAGCCAAAAGCTTCTCCTTTAGAAAGACTTATTCCTAAACATGAGACAAATTTGTTTATATGAATAGTCATAAAAGTAAAAGGTCTTCTGCATACTTTTGAAAATTGAATGAAATTCTGAAAATCCCTTCTTTATGCTCCTGTTGAGAATTTGTTAACATTTAAAAGTCACTGTTTGTTCTGGTTTGTCTTTCATAGTGTACTGCATTATTTTTTTCTTCTGAAGACACATACAGAATTCCAAACATTCCATTCTGATAAGGTAAAAAAGTATTTGTTTTCATCTTTCAAAATAAGTTACATTAAAAATTACATCCTCTCCTAGCAAGCTTCAGTTTCCTATGAGGAACATTTCCCCAATAAGCAAACATTATCTTAAATAAATTTGAAGCAGAGTTATCAAGAAATAATTAATCCCAGATTTGAAGATGCTGAAAGTTTGTACATGGCAATATTTATTTTGCTGTTTTCCTGAAGACAATCAGCCAATATTGCCTGTTGTTTCTTTGCATTGGCACCAATTGTTCTCATCCTACATTCCTTTTCATCACAAAGAGCACAATTATAGCACCATAATTGATAGCTAACAAATTCCTTTGGCACCTATCACTTCCAGAAGGAAAGAAAATCTCTATGGAAGGTGTTGCATTCTCCATCTGCAGCCTTTTTTACATCACTGCTTATGTTTAGACTTGCTTTGGGCCTTTATAGCACCAAGCATTGTGGGGTCTTTAATGACAGCTCTGACTGAAAACAGTCAAGCCCTGGTTTAGGGGTTTCTTTTTTTGTTTGGTTAGGTTTTTTGGGTTTTTTGTGTATGTGTGTGTGTGTGTCTGTATTTAGAAAAAGACAAAACCTCTGCCACAAGTCTGCCCCGCTCCTCTGGCAGAGGTTACTGTACAAGTGTGGGCAGAAAGGAAGTAAATCCATGCTGCTGCTGTGCTGGAGCCTGATGTCCTGGCACTGAGCGAGAAAGTCCTGCATTTCCTCACTGAGTGAGGAAATGTCACTGGGACACCTTGTTCACGCCTGAGCTCCGGTTAAAAGTCACTACACTTTGAAATAGATGTAAATCAGTAATTAGTGCTTGCCTAAGACAAGGCAAGATTCACAAAAGGGCTGAGATAAGTCCTTGCTCCGCAGGTCCTGTCAGCCCCAGTTTGTGTCTCCCGTTCTCAGTGAGCAAAGGTGTCTCTCACACATGGTGGTGCCATCCACCCTCACACTCCTGCCCTGCAAAGCTGCTGCCCAGAAACACCAACAAGGAAAAAGCAACGAGTCTTGCACAGACTGTTGTAGGGGCTGAACTCCCAATACTGCCCATGAAAAGGAAAAATCCTCTCTCTGAAGGGTGATATCAGCGCTCTGAGGCCAGTGAGCCTGTGGGCACAGAGAAACGGCCGAGCAGAGCCAGGATGTCACTTCAGGACACAAGCTGAGAGACACAGACACACAGGAAAATTCAGACAGTATTTACTGCAGAATTAATTAGGCTGTCCCAAAAACTATTTCAGTATCCCTAAATGCACATTAAGTACCACACTTGTTTAGATAAACATGGGGGCTCACTTTGAAATTAAAAAACGATCAGTTCACTGCTGGAAATAACAAGAAAAGTGTCCTTAGTGTTGTTTCTTAAGTATTTTTTTTGACAGTTTGAAGAAGGGAGGGAACACCTCGTTTGCTTAAATTCCTTTTCCCCCTTTGCTAAATAAAAGTCTCCTGAAAGCCACAACAGCTCCTGTAACTTTAAACCTGGGCTGAGATCATAATTTTGGTCCTGACCAAACAGCGTGGGGAGGGCGGGCCTGGCTGCTCGTTGAGGACCACCTTAGGCTGCTCCCACCCCTTGGCTAAAGAAAATAATTCTGACTCCAGGCAGTTTTCTTTAACTGTTCAGTTATCATCTGAGAAAGCCTCCTCCCTTTACACTACAGCAGCTACAGGAATATTTGGAATACCAAAGTGTTTTTTTGCAGTGGTTTCTTTCTATCATCTCAGTTCTCCACTGCCTCTAAGAAAGTAATCTGAATTTGGATTCGTCTGGTCTCAGGATCGGAAAGCAACTCTCTAAGCAGATCAAAGATGTTTATTAAAGTTCCATTCTTCATCTTCATTCTCGGGAGTGTGCCTTTCCTAGCACTTGCTCAAGAAGGTAAGGAGAAAGTTTGGTTAAAATTATTTCCAGTCATTTCCTGTAATTTAACAGTTTCTGTGCTCACTCACAGGTTGCATAGTTACTCCATCCTGTTTGTAAAACTTTCTTTGGAATTCTTAAGCTACTACTGGGCATCTACTTCAGCTGTGATCTGGAAAGAAACACAGCAAAAGTTTTCGATGGGCTGAGTTAGGCTCTGCTGGGAAAGAATTTTCTGTGTGTCTGTAAGGGAGGGAGAGGGGCACGGGCAGGCAGGGAAGGCATTCCCTCCACAGCCCTGGGAAATGGCTTCAGTCTCACTGGAACACTCACAGGGGACTCTGCAAGCAATAATTTCATTTAACTGACATTTAGGGGTATTACTCCATGGAAGTAATTTGAAAGTCTTTTCATTCAGGAGTTTAACTTCTGTGCTTAGAGCTACTACAGATGTTTAGAATTTGAGCTTTATACCAGGCTTTGGTGAGCCTAACTTAGCCATAAGCAATGTAGGCATCTGAAGGAAGCTAAACTAGAGGGAATTATTGCCAAAGACAGATCTGAAAAGTGCTACATACCAAAAAGTTACCAAAAGGTTAATTTGGAAAGTTATTTATTTTGAATTTTATAAGAAAGATACAATATACACTTTTAGGTAAAATAGACATATAAGTCTCTTTATAGCTAAAGAAGGGTCTGATTTGTTAATAGTAAATCAGAATTACCCTGACCAGTACTTGATTCCAGGAATGTCCCTTTGAAACTCAACATTTCTGAGCAGTTTTGACTCATGATGAATGAATTGGCCATGAGGCAACGTGGTTTACAGCTGCCATTGCCATGAAACGTTCCAAGAAGCAGTGTAGCAGTCCCAAGTACCAGGGCTCTAAATCCGGTAACTTGAAACTCAGCCCCTTGGTCTTCCAAAGCACAGATCTACTCATCAGGCTTAGATTTGGGGACCCAAAGGGAAAGAAATTACCTACTTTTGGTCTGATAACGATCAATGTCATCCTGCTGGAAAGAACAGAGCTATGCTGGTATACGCAGTGTGTGGATGTTGACTTGAAACTTCTAATGGGGGTCTCTATGTCAGAATATGAGGCTGAAAGTTTGGAGTTATGCTTCAAAATTTCACAGAAAAACTAAAATCAACAGCTCCTAGGCAAGTCACAAAAATAATTTTCTAGGCTCACCTAGCTACCTTATTCTTTAAAAAGCATCAATATTAAATGAAGCAAAGTTTAAAGCCAATAGAAATGAGGAAAAACCACCACAATTTTATAGAATTACCTTAAGCAATCCAAGATACCAGAATTACAGATAAAAAGGTGTTTCATCTTCAGGCTTTTGGGAAGTTTTTGAGCATATTTCCTCTCAACTCTGAGAGGAGTCCAGCAACGATCAGACTGAAACAGTACTAGTCATGAAAAAATATAAGAATATTTTCTGCTTGCAAGATTCTACCTCTGCTTTATTACCTGTACAGTTTGCATTGAACTCCAGAGCTGCATCAAGAATGTGGTTTACCGTATTTAAGACTTTCTGTGTCTGTTTAGGGTTTATGACTTTTTTTTCACATGGAGCCAGTCATTTAGGATAACTTCCAAAGGGTACACCAGGAAAATGTATTCCAGATATAAAATAAGCAAGCCTGGAGTATTTACTGTATATCACTGCTGTTTACTGATCACCATCAGCAATTACAAGTTAGAGCAGCCAGGAAATGACAACGCACATTCAGCAGTCTGTGCTGGCTGACAGGGAGATGGGAGAAGGCTTGACTTGTACAGCACTTGGTGGAGTGGGTTTATCCAGATACCTGAGCCTCTGGGGAACACAGTGTGGCCCGAGGGTTTTAGAGGAAAAAGGTCCTTGTGATACCTCTTAGCCCAGAAAAGGCCATAAATAAATCTGCAGCTGCCCTTTTCTTATGGTTGGGCACTCCAGGCTATGGACTGAGACCAAATCAAGCAAAGCAGCTTTGTTTCTCTCACGAAGTGTATTTTCAGTTTCCAAAAGGGTGATTACTATTATTATTGAATGATTAGCAGATAAATTTTTGCCCTGCTGTGATCTTGTTCAGCATGTCAAAACTCAGGCAAATCTTCACACGCAGAGTTTGACCAGAGGAGTTGAGGTAGAAGTTGGCCTGAGCAAGCATCCAAACCAGTGCAGTGCAAAGGCAGCACATTTCCTGATTCCAGACCTTTCCCATGGTGCAGTATCATCACAGGGAAGGAGATTACTCAGTTGGCTGTCACATAACATGAACAAAAATTAACATGATTGTTTAACAAGATACCACATGTCACTTGAGCTATATCAACTGCCCACGTGCCTGATCTTACCTAGAGGCAAATATTAGATTATATCTCCTTATGCAAGTCAGGTTTACACTAAGTCATGTTACATTCGGTTTGGACTGAAAGTAAGAATATGGACAGGATAATTCAGATTAGAAGTGTTTACATGGTAAGAAAGGAAATTGAAGTTTACAGTCAGCTATGAAACACTAAAAAGTATTCTGTTTTTCAAAATGATAAAAAAGAGAATTGACAAATTAATGAGAAAAGATTGTTTCAAAAGTGTCCTGATTTACCCAAACTCTGTCACTATTTTAGTGGCAAAATTAAGTAATAAAGTCAGGCAACTCTAAAGTCTTTTGAAAATCAAATTCTGTAGCTGCTGGTTGTAAACAAAATGTACAAACAAATGGAACAGTCACACTTGACTCAAAAGGGAACCAATTTTCTACTACTTCATCCTGCATGAAGAATGATGAGTACTCTTACACATGTCCCTTATGTGCCTCTTCATGATCTGGATCTAACTCTACACGTCCAATACCCAAAATTATTATCACAGAAAGGAGAAAACATCTTACTGAATCTCAGTTTGTAGGTCTGCAAGTTAGTGTATCTGTGTTTTGCAGTGTCTTTGTGGAAGACCAGCAGAGAGCAGACAAAATTCACTTTCTCCTCAGCTGGGAAAGCAGAGAAGTTTGCACGTCTGTATCCCAACAGTTTTTGAATCTGTAACTTCACAAACAAAGAAAATAGTCATATTTAAGGGCTTACAAGTGGACCTTTCATTAACTCAGGCTGCACACTAAAACTGGAAACAGAGAGGCCAGATTCTCAGTTCCTGTAATTCAGCAGTTTCCACTGAATCTGTGCATTTACCTCAGATTGAAGACTTGTAAATCACCTGGGGAAAAAAAAAAAAAAAGGCAGCAAAGAACGTGGAGAGCATTTTTGTAGATAATGAGGCAGTGCAGGAAGGTTTGCAGGCTGTGAGGCTCTGACAGGAGCGTGTGGTGTTTCTCCGTGTGTCACTTGAGGTGAGCCACGTGGACCACAGAAATGCCCACTGCTGCTGCTGGCCCAGCTTGGGCACATGGGCTGGCTCAGTGGCACGTTTGTTTTGTTGGTTTGTTTGCTTTTTGTCTGGATGTGGTCAGAGACTACAGGATGGAACCCAAATGCTGCCAGATCCTACCACTCGCTGCCTCCCAGATCCTCTCAAAGGGCCTCTCTGATTTGTGTGCAGAGACCATCCCCTCCGTGGGGATTAATCCCACAGCAAAGCTCAGAGCTCTGCAGTGCACAATTTGTTACACAGCATTTCAGAAAAAGATGTGGCATTGGGAGCATAGGTATGCTGGGATGTGCTAAAGAGAAACAAATGAGGAAAATAAGAGACAAATGTACTATTGATTTCCAACTCTCCGTCTCAGAAGCTTGGCCAAAGACTCTCAAAGGACATAGAAGCTGATGCTGAGCACATTCTCATGTTGTGTTATGATTTCCTCATGTTTTTTCCATCTTTGTATTTGTTGATTACAAACACTACAACATCCAGCACAAACTGCATCAGAATAATCCTTTGTGAGGGCACAATTCAGCTGTTACACCGTCACCACTTTCAGGCAGGCGTGTACTCTGTTAGGAGAGCTTGAGACACTGCTAAATCTGTAACGGGGACACACTTAACTCCAAACTCACATTAAAATGTGTTTATGACTATGAAACCCATCCAAACATTAGCTAGTCTATTGTTAATGTAGTATAAAAGTCAGACTAAACACATTTGAAGGGATCTTGCCTGCTGCATGGCAACATAAAGTAGGTAGCCAAAAATCACTGTGGGAACAGAATTAACACCTAAGAGTTTCCAGTTCAGTGTCTGGCATGAGTATTTTAAACAAATGAGTTGGGGAACCTGCAAAGGGTTCTGCTGGCAGATACAAGGGGTTGGTAACCTGAAACAAGGCAGCTGTGAAAGGACACATGGCTGTAGCCTCTGAGTTCAGGGAAGGAAGTCGTTTCAGGAAAAGATTAGTTTATTGCTGTATTAGAGGTCATTTCTTAATTCCTTTCATTTGCATTTACATATCTCAGTATTTATACACAGATGTCTTCTTTCTGCTGCACATCTGTCCAAGTTGTTGATCCCTTACACCAAGTATTGCACTTTTCTCCTTTTCTGGTCTGCAACTCTCCTTCCTAGTCAGTCATGCAGTGAGAGACAATTCTGTGATTCTGCCACTTACAGCAAAATACAAGAGACATTTACACCTTGATCACAAGTCCAACCTTGTTGTTCAACCCGTCACTGCTTAGAGGAAACAATGAAACTGAAACTTAGTAAAACTGCAAACAGGAAAACAGGGTCACGGGGCAGCAAATCTTAATAAGAAAGTAATTTTATCCCACATTCATGGGATAGTAAGTCTGAGGTTCGTGTGCTTAGCAGACAAAAAAGCAGAGGTTGACACTGCAACATTATTAAAAGTACAAATCTGAAATAATCATCTCTAGTTCTGCAGGGAATATTTTAAAAGAATATCCTGTAATAGAGTTAGTAATTTCCTTCCTAATGCCCGCAGCTCTGGGGCTGATTTTACCATGCATAAGACAAAGGCTAGGAGGTTTCTAGCTTTTCCTCTTCCAGCTTTATTTCATGACTCTGGCTGGGGGTCATTACACACCCCAAGCACCTGAAGAGCAGTTGCTTCTCTGTATCTGCCTGGTTAAAGTACATTCTGGGTTGCTTTTCTGTCAGTAGAATACTGTAACATTCAGAAGACATGTGATTTACTTGAGGAGCAGCCACGTGGTTCTTTGTCACTTGGCACTGTCGATTTAAACTCTGGCTTTGTTCCTTTGGCTAAGCCAGTCCCAGCAATAAAACCCATCTGTAGCAGGGTGTGGTGACCAAAGGAAGTGTTTCTGACAATTCAGCAAAGCATTGTCATCACGAGCTACATGGAATACCTGAACAAAGTCAGTCATACGCTAAATAAGGCTGAGCTAAATCCTTCCTTTTGCTTCATGACCATTTTCCAGCTGGCAGATACTTTCCAAAGTTGCTGGTACTCTGTCATCCAGCTTCCTTCGTTATATAAAGCAAAGCTGTCAGTCTTTGTCTAAGGAAACTGCAGAAAGCACTTCAGGATTTAGACAGCACATACTTTCTCCTGAACGACAGTCTAGACACTTAAATACACGCCAGGGGATTTCTAATGGCATGACAGATTTCTCCAACTTCCAGAAAGAATTAAGCGAGAAAGAAAATGCCAGTGCGTGGCCCCAAGCAGGCCAAGGACACAGAGCTCTCAGGATGCTGCAGATGTGATCTTGCAGGAGCCCTAGGTACAAATGAGAATTTCAGTTCTCATTAACAAACTTCCCTGCTTTTCTAAAGTCTGAACATTTTAACTGTCCAAAGATTAAAATTGCAAAATTCAAACCCCAGAATCTACTATATTATGTTCTTCAAACCCTTGCATTTTCAAATTACAAAAAGTTTTGTGGCTTGGATTTGGCAGTGTTGGACAATTTCACAACAAAAGAAACACCTGTATACTTAAAAAATATGTGTCTGAAAGTATAAAAAGAATGGAAAACTATTTTCAGACAAAATTAAGCTAATGTTGTAGGTTTTGGACATGACTCTAGAATACACTTAAATTGGGGATGAAGTCCAATAACAGAAAAAACTTCTTTTGAAAATCACAGAGCTGCTGTATTTAAAAGGGAGATCCATTGCAAATCACACATTTTTGTTAAACCTCCACCACCACGAATAGAAGTTTTCACTGAACTACAACTGAACTAATTCCAATAATGAGATACTGACTACGACTCAGTTTGCTCACAATCAAACTAAGGTCTCTGAGTGAAGAATGCTTCTTCAGAAAGGGAATTCCTGTATCAGGACATAAATGCTGAATGAAATGCAGCCAAAACAGGATGGCCAACACATACATCCAAACACAGTCCTTCAAACAACACCACTTGGTCTGTAATAATTCCGGAAGCAGATACTGAAAACCATCAGTCAGGTCCAGATGTTTGCTCAGTTACATCTCCAACAGAAAAGTGATATGTCCCAAGTGACCCATCCCACTAAACTCTCTGCTAGCTAATATTTTTAGCAGTTATAAATAACTGAAGCTGGTTTTCTTTTTTCTTTCATTTTTTCTTTTTTTTTTTTTTTTAATAGAAGCAGAGGGCAATGAGCAAAAGATTACTGTAGTTCTTGCTAGAGGGAATCCTTTAAGTTTTGCCTTTTTTATCTCCTGGTCTCTTATCAGAAATGGAAACATTCTATTTTGATGGCTTCCTATTTCAAGGTCTAAGCTAAAATACAGGCTTAAAACTGCCTTTACCCAGTAGTGTTTGGGT
Source organism: Pardalotus punctatus (assembly GCA_013400915.1). NCBI lineage: Eukaryota > Metazoa > Chordata > Aves > Passeriformes > Pardalotidae > Pardalotus > Pardalotus punctatus. The sequence continues at coordinate 62,555 of VZTX01010343.1, read as the reverse complement.
TTATTCAGGTTCATGCAATGAAAGAAACAAGATCCTATAACATTTTTCATCTTCAGAAGTATCTTTGTTGGTTTTGGAGATACCTGAAAGAAATGCTAATGAACAACAGTTTTACAACTCCCTCTGCTTTCCAACACAACCACCGTGCTTTGAAAGCAGCCCTAAGAGGTTTCTCTAGTAAACTGTCACTCCATGCATGGAACTAGTGAGCTCAGCTTCCCCTAAGTGGGTCATGGGATGCTTAAACATAGGAGGTTTTCAAAGTAGTATTAAACTTTTAAAGACATCAGATTTTCTCCTGGTGTGAGAAGCTGCAGCCTGAGAGCAGCTGGGACTTTGAACTGAAAGGCTCCCAGCTGGAACTTTGGCAGGAAGGGATGCAATGATTAATTCACATCTGCAGCAACGTATAGCTGCAAAGAGAGCAGGCTCCTTGGAGACAGCCCTAGAACTGTGAGGCAATGTTTTTATTTACAGCCTCCTCTAAGATAATATTAAGAACACATGCAGAAGCACCACTTAACCCTGACTCTTGCTACATTTGGCCCACATCAGATGAAACCAAGCAATGACACAAGCACACACCCCTTAAATCCCATTTACAGTCCCTTTGATGTCAGTGGTGCAGACTTGTACTGGGTACAGGGAAGCATAGAGTCCAATTGTGTCTTTCAATTCCATTTCAATATTTAACTTCATTATGACTTTTTCTGACAAAGAGCTGTCTAGTATCGAATATTCCTTCCTACAAATGAAAACACTGATGATGAATTGCCTCACAGTCTGTCTGTGGCTGATAGTTTGGTAGTGTGTTTGACCACCACCCAGCCACCTCCACTGTCTGTCCAAAATGAACCTGGAAATAGAAGAAATGAACCGGGAGCTATTCTGCATCAAATACAGAACCTCAGCTTCAACAGGGCTAGGGCAAGACCTTCAGTGTGACAGATATCAGACCAGTCTGAGCTTTGGGCAGTTCATAGCGGAGCCATATTCCAGTTGCAAGGATGACCCAAATCTCAGGTGAGCTGAATTATCTTCTAGAGGTATTTGTTTTTCCCTACAGACTATAAAAGGAGATAAGGGCAAGCAGACACTTTATTTAGGCACTTTATTAAGAACCTAAAATTAGGCAAGATTAATCTGGGCCACCTCCTTTTGTCAATCACAGTACTGAGAAGGAAAAGGCACTGAAATAGGTCTTCTACATGTCACTCATGGCCAAGAATCTGCAACAAGTATCACTAAAAGAATAATTATGTTTCTTGGTGACATTCACTAATTCTCTGCACCTCTGCTGTGTGGCACGCTTTCCTTTCCTGCCTTCACTGTCAGGCAGCTTTTCAGGGCTGAAAGCTACTGCCATGCCAGGAGTGTAAGCAGCTTCTCCCAATAAGCTGCTTGTTGGTAATATACAAAATTTATTTCACCTTCTACTGGGGGATTTTCCTCTAGTAATTGGTTTTCTCCATCTGTGCTTATTTTCAACTAGTGAATAAAGGATGTTTCTTCAGTTCTGACTGGGATTACAAGGTAAACTGGTCCATACGCATTTGTGTTGCTGAGTTTTATCACTATTTCTTTGTTTACACTTAACATTGACATGGCCACGATTGTACATCCGAATATTGTATTTTAAAGATATTATTTTATAAGCAAAAAACAAGGATTATAAAGTAGTGCTATATTTTAAATCATACTGATATTTAGAAAGTGTCTAAATATACAACTAAAAGTCAGCCCCCTTTATGCTACTTCAAAAATACCTGGGGTATTTCAATCAAAAAGGACCAAACCATTGTTTTTACCATCTAACTTGGAACTTTGATTTATCCTGTTCTAGTCTTTCCATGGATTATAAGGTGATTTCTGGGAGACTGACTGGCTTAATTAGCCACTATATTTGGCCTCATGTTGGCATAACATGAATACACTTTCTTCATCTACTACTGCCCAAAGTACTACCTGCACACCCTTTTAGCTCCTAAATAGAAAGTGTATCTGTATTCAGATTTGTAAGGGTACAGAAATATAAAATTCTATTTACTTCAGTAAACATGGAATTAGAAATCTAAGTTTAGTTCAGTGTTTGGCCTCTTGGCAATGGGACAAAGCTCTCAGTCTTACATTGGTGGAGATGGATACAAATTTTCTAGTTTGGTTCAGAAAACAGTTTTGGGAGCAAAGGAAAAATATTTGCAAGTTTCCAGTAGAATTCAAATGAGAGCTTTGAGCAAAACCAGATTTTTTCTTTCTCAATGACAAATCATTCATCTTCTGCATGAAAAATTTCCTTCAAGCTGCCAGTACATTTTTTTACCAATTTTAAAATTAAATATTGGGGGGTTTTATTTGAAATAATTTTTTTATTTTAAAAGGGGCAGGAAAAAATGAACAAAAGTTAAATGGAACTCACAATTGAAGAAAAACAATTTCTGAGTGATGCCTGCATAGCTGATCCAAAGAGATTCTATCCTTTTTTTTCAATTTTGACTGATATCAAGTAAAATGCCCATCCTTTCTAATTTCAGTCTCAGAATAAAACTGTTTACTTGCCTTTATATCATATATAAAACAAGTAGGGTGCATTTAGGAGTAGTAAAGTTTTCCATAAAAAGTATTTGGAACTAATCTAACAATTCAGAAATTGTCTAACTTCATATGCAGAGGAGATGAGAATGGTTTTAGGTCACTAAATAAAAAGGGTAATTAGTAGAAACAGTGTTACAATTTAATAAAACAAAGAGATGGTGAATGTTTTTCATACATATCATATCATATCATATTGTATCCTGTCATATTCAAATGGTACAGTAATTTTCGTTTTTTAAAAGAACTCCTGTGAATAGCTGTTCTTCTGATCTGGTTGCTGAGATAACTAGAAGTTAGATGCAAAATGTGAATCCAAGAAAGAATTTTTCAGAAGTTTTTGGTGCTTTTTTTGCCTCAAGTACTTGCCTAAGACAACATGTACAATTAGCTCTTTGCTTCACTTTCAGCACTGGTATATGGAATTAGCCAGACCTTTGTGCCCCAGACAGGAGCAGGACAAGCAGCCTCACCTGGCTTTGTAATCACCAGGAATTACAACCTCCCAAGAAATCTCACACCACATTAACATCACACTCTGCCTGTCACAGGTTTATGGATGTCTTGGTTTGAAGACAGCTGTCTGCTAAGGAAGGTGTAAACCTCTCTCAGAACCCACAAGTGTGAACCCCCCTTCCTCTGAATTATTATGACTTTGGAATCAAGGGCTTTCAGGCAAAGATACAGGGAAAAAAGGAATAACAGGATTATTACTAGTATCTATAGCAAGGCAAACAATCAACAACAACAGCAGCAATAACAAACAAACAAACAAAAACCAGAAGATGCAGTGACAGAAGTCTCTGAGCTGCCAAGCGCTTTTCCCGTTGGGTGCAGTTCCGGTCCCAGCCGGCAGGGGCGCTGTCGGGCTCCCGGCCGGGCAGGGCGGCTGCGATGACTCCCGCGCACTGCAGGGGGCGCTGTGGCGCGGTCAGCTCTGTGGCTGCGGGTTCTGGCGAGGGACCGAGAGGCAGCGGGGCCGCAGCGGGACGGGCAGGGCAGGCGGGCGTGCAGCAGCCGTGGGGCAGGAGCTCAGAGCAGGGAGCAGGGCTGGCACAGACGGGATCACCCGGGCTTGCCGGCAGAAGGTGGCAGGGACTCCCCAGCCGTGGCAGTGCTCTGACAGGGAGAGCGCGGGGTGGCGGCTGCCGGCCCCCTTGTGCAGAAAACTGCCGGCACAGCCAGGAGGATGTGCCCTCCAGGAACGTCCCCTTCCCAGACGAAAGTTCACTCACCAATGAGAAGAAAACAGCGCAGATCCAAAAAACCTTTGTGCGGTTGTAGCGAGGAGCCCGCTGTTCCTCCTGCTGCCTCCCCTGTAGCTGGTGGTCAGTGCCTTCCCTGATGACCACACCTGCTCTCCCCTCCCCACACCCAGCCAGCTCTTTGTCTCTTACAAAAGGAGTTAATAGTCCTTAAGTATCCAACCATTAGTAACCTAGTGACAGGAAAGGGGAAAAAATTCCACACCCCTCAACCTCCAACAATGGATCAACAAGAAATTGAATTAAATGATACTTAGGTTTTCAACATATTCTTGGTACTGCCCATTATCTCCACACACCCATGCCTCTCCTGTTCTACCTTGTTCCAGCTCATTTTCCTACTGATGAATTCTGGCTGTATTTTGTGTATATTTGTAAATAAACAGCACTGTGTGGGCCAAAATCTAAATGTCCATTTTATCAAAGAGCACAGATGAACTAGGGGTCTAGAATTAAAAACAAAAACAACCTTACATTGTTATCTGAAAATTCAAATTATGCCAAGTAAGTTTTGCCACTTTAGGAAAGCCCCAGGACTGCTTTGTGTAGGAATATTTTCAAACTAAAGTTGCACCCATAAGCATTGATGACAGCTCTAAAAATAAAGGTTGCAGCTGGGACTGAACTAAAAGATGGGAGAAAGCTTTTACTATTTTAGAAAATGGAAGATGCTTGAGGTAATCTATCCCAATACAAAATCTAATGCTTATCTTGAAATCTGGAGTCATCATATTCACTTTGGAGAATGTTTTCTTGGACAAAATGTTAGTTACCAGTACGTTTCAAGGTTGTGCCAGAGTTAAGTGAAGGGTACTTAAGCTTTTTTTTCTATTGCTTTTGACAAGTGTATAACAGAATTCAAACTTATACCAAATAATTTCCCATTCCCAAGTGGGCAGGGGCAGAGATGCAGAACACTACACAGAGCTCATGTTTAATGAAATTTACATGTCAGAGGAGCCAGAACATGTGACTACCAAGTGAAATCCTGACTCATTTTCTAAAATTTTATTCAGCAAGCTCAGTTCTAGAAGGAGAAGAAAGTGCAACAATTGATTTCAGAGACAGAAATGACACAGAATTTGAAGAACTACCAACAGTGGTGAGTATATAATGCTAAATAAAAGATCCTTTATGCTACCTGCCTATCCACTGCTGCCTCCCACCTCTTCCAGTTCAGTATCTCTCAAGCAGTTTCAGTGAAACCAAACTCACAAACTATCAAAAAAAAAAACAAACAAAAAACCAAACCACTGAAAAAAGGCAGGTCTGCAATATCCTGCAGCCTCCTACACCTTTTGCAGTCCTATGAAGAGATCTGATGTAGAAAGCCTCTAGACGGGAAGACAAATCAGCTTATCTTGGCTTGTTTTGGTCACTGTATACATGTCAAACATGAGAGGTGACAGCTAAAAAAGCATCTGCACCTGACAGACCAAGACATTTAAATGCTACTTTATACACGTAGACTGAATATACTGAGGCTTTCTTTTCCCTCTTTTCCCCTCAATTCTTGTAATTTCCCACAAGACTACACAGTGTAACAAATTTCTTGCAGATTGGACACCTGAAGACCACAGAAACTCCCTTTTTCCCAGATAGAGAAAGTGAAAATTCTACTGCTTATGAAGTTAACACAGAAAGTATTGATGGTAAAAACCCTTTCATTTCTATTTTTATATATTGAAGTTCTACTGCCATCTTCTAAGCAATATCTGAAAATCTCAAATAGTCTCTCAAACTTTTCATTTGCTCCCTTCCTAGCAAAAGGACAACCTCAAAGCATTGTGGAAAAGTCGATAAAATATTTGCTTGGATATAGCATTACAAATTGGAATGCAAAACTCTGTACAAAGCAGAATGAGTAATTATTGTCTTTCTGCTTTACAGGTGAACGGAGTGGGGAACCAGAGGAAACTGATGAAGGTATTAAACAGAAGATTTGCTTTAAAAGACAAGGGGGAACATAACTGCCAGGCCATTCCCCTTCCAGCAGCCACTGGCTGTGCCCGTGCCACTAAATAAAAGTTTCAGGAGGAGGCACAACCTGCCCCCTGAACTGCCTTCCCTGGTTCACCTGATCACTGTCTCCATATCCAATCCATATGGAGCCCTTCAGCCTAAAGGCACGTTTGCAGGCTGCTGAACATCCAAACCTCCTTCAGAATTCACAAGATAGCAAGAAATTTCCCCAAGGAGTGGGATGGAGCAGAACAACATCAGGTCTATCAGTAGCCTCTTATCAATGGTCTCCATGAGATACATGCTAACATTCCCAATTTCTTCTTTCAGGTGGTCTGGGAACAATTGCACTGGTTGGAATAATTATTGGAATCATAGTTGCAGTTGGAATCCTTGCAGGAATAATAATTGCTGTTGTAAGGAAGATGTCAGGCAGGTACTCGTAAGTAAATTGCTCATCAGGCTTTTCCGACAAGCATCTTTCTCTGAGCTGGGTCACAGGAATAGTTTGGGAAATTTTGAAGGTTTCTATTTAGACAAAACAACAATTTTCCTGTTACACAGTGCCTCAGACAGACTCAGCAAGAGCTGCCAGCGTGATGTGGGGTCTGCATGCTCTCACGTGCTTCAGAAGAATTTCCCAGATAGTGCACCCGTGCTGTTATAATATCAGATGCTTGGGGCTGGGCATCAGATACTCTGGTGCACAGAGGTAAAATTCACTAGCAAGTACTACAGGACCAGGTTCCAGAAGTAGAGGATAACACGTGAACCTTCAGAAGTGATCTCTACCTTATTTTTTGGTGCCACACGAATCTAAAAACTTTTACAAACCCTGAAGGAGTAAGAAAACCCCAGGACATTGAAGAGATACTGTGCACCAGGAGAAAGCAAAATAGGAACTGGGAAGAGAAATAAAGAGGTTATAGAAAAGACAAAGAGATGGAGGAAAAAAGGTCATGTAACTAACGTTTGGGTATTGATGAACAATAAAATGTCTACTTTTTGTTTTCCAGGCCCTAAACACAGATGAAACAATGAACCATGCCATTCTATGCCAGAAAATACAAGTGCTTCTTATTTGATACAAACTAAAGACTATTCCTGTATTTGTGTGAGAAGATGATCCATGGAAAATATAGTCAAGGAATTTCAGATCTATGGGGATACCACACAACTGTAAGACCACCCTCATCCCTCCCCCCCCCCCCCCCCCCCCCCCCACCACCCCACACCAAAGCATCACA
>VZTX01010343.1:45111-55448 GCA_013400915.1 Pardalotus punctatus | reverse complement strand
CCCATTACAGAGTATGGAACATTTCATAGGATTTTTTATTAACCAGAATTTTACTACAAGAAAAAGATTTTGCAGTAAGAACAAAACCTGCAGCAAAGATATATACATCTGAAATGTGATTTGCACGTAATACATGCTTGGGTTTTAAATGTTACCAAAGATTATTTCACATTACATTGTATGTATTCTTTTAAAACAACAAAAAAAGTGGTTTTGGCTGGTTAAGTGCTTCTGGCATGTTTATCTACCACATGATGTATCAAAAAGGAGGAATTAGCTTCAGAGAGAACCAGTTATTTACAAATTAGGAAAATACTGGATATTGGAAGCTAAAATCTTTCCACTACTGATACAGATTTTCTGCTCTTGATACTTATGTTATTTTGTGGCAAAATAGGGTAGGTCTGGCTGGAACTGACCTACCAACTGAAAGCTTGCTTGTCTGACTATGGCATCAGGAATTTCCTGCGTCCTCTTTTTGCAGAGACATGCAGGAATTGAAATACACATCCTAAATTAAGGGATGCTTGGAGAATACCCAGTTTTGATGGGTCACTTTAGAGCTGACATGTAGAAGCTTTCGAATTAGTGTACACAGTTTTTTTCTTTATACCTGTCCCATTTTCTAACTGTACAGTCGATTTGTTTGACAACACGTGCAACACCAGGTCAGAACGTGGCACTGAGGTATAATGCAGCTTTGGAGTCTGCAGCTTTTCTGGGGCATATTTAGTGCAGCATGACCTGAATGTACAGAGCTCAGAGCAAAGGCTTTGCATGTCAAGTGGCTGCAGTGCATCAGGTATCCTAAATTTTATGACACTTCAGTGTTTGGTGTAAAAATCATGATAATCAATATGGTCATCAATTGCTAAACATGTCAGGTTATCTGTATTTGCTTTTCTGTTTCTTTCATGTGCCTTGAACTATCATATCAATACAAGCTTTGGAAATAAAAATCATAATGTAAGCTGTATTATTTTACAATAATTGTTATTTGTTTTCTTTTAAAAAAAGTAAAATGTCTTAAAATTCCTTCAGTTTTCCTGACTTACTTTGCTACTTGTCTTATCAGTGCCATGTCTACAACCAATGCATTTGACAGTGATGAATGAAACTATAATTGAAAACAAAACATATGAGAGAAAACTAATTTGGAAGGCTTTAGTTAGTTCTAGAGCTGATGTGATGATATGCTCAGTCTGTGACCAGTGAGGAAGCTTAAGCTTAATCTTTGTGTAAACTCATACAAAAGCAGGAAAAACAGTTTTTTCTTCTTGTTGCAAAAGAATATTAATTTCTGCTAGCCTCAATTTAACAATTTCTTGTCCGTACTGGGAACTACCCCATAAGGTGCTCTGATGCCTGCTTGAATGCATGGCATATGGAATTATGAATTATTCACCCATTGGAGGGAATAGCACAGATGTCACCAGTTTCTTCTGCATCAGCTCAGTCACTGCTAATTTGCAAATACCAAAATGAGGAAACCTTTCTTATGACACCAGTAGTAACAAGCCCCCCATTTGAAAAACATATAGCAAAGAACCTTTCTGGGCAGTTCTGAGTTTTTCTGGATCAGGACAGAACAGTTTAACAGGCAGCATTCTGCTCAAGGACACTGTGCTTTGGTCCTACTCCAGAAACCATTTTAACTTCATGTAACAACTACTTAATTTTTCTGGTCTTAACTGTGCCTTTATTGTCCACCCTCTCATTTAAGGCAAGTTTTTTCAGTCTTAGGTAAAAAATCAGCCCTTGGCCAAATGGCCCATGCTCCAATGAAACATTTAGGGGGCTTCCAGCACTGGAGACTCAGTACTAAATATTGTGCTTTGCTAAATCTGAACCTGCAAAAACATGAAGACAATCTCCTTCTGATTATCAGTTGGAGTCCAGGATACTCAGTATGTGGCTAAAGAAAGCAGGGACCCTGAAGAACCAGAAGACATCTATTATTTTGATATATCAAATCCAGCAATTGCTGCTGGCTGTGCTGATGCATTCAATATTCAGATGATTCATACACCTTGCTGCCTAGAAATCTCAAGTGCAGAACATTCTGGTCAGCTTCAAGTAAACCCAAAGAAACAATGGCTTGTTCATGAAAGTCTTGTACATTTGTTACGTATCTATGTGTTACTGAATCCTTAATTTAATTAATCTGTAATTTGACGATACAAACATTCTGGAAATGCTGACTAAAGATCCACATAGAGGTTTGTATTTCACATGAATCTACTGCAGTGTTCTGTGACTGAGCTGTCATTGCTTTGCATTACCTAGCTTCCATTACAAGTTCAGGACCTCAAAGCTGGGTTGAACACAAGCTGTGCAGGTGTTTAGTAGAATTTCTGTAGAAGATGGGACCTTTTCTGCTTTGTGAAAAGTCAAACAGCATATTGTCCTAGGGCAAACCCTTCTGTGAGCTGAAATGAGTGATTGGTACACGCTTGTACAACCATGGCCCAAGGTCAGGAGACTTCCTATGCATGAGAACACACGAGGAAACAACAGCTCCATACTTTCACCAGCTGGCCAAGCTTGACTTTTATTCACAGGGAAAACACTCAATAAATCAACACTTGCTTTTTACTTATAGTCCTCACTCCTGATCACATTCATTCCTCTAGAGTTAGTAACAATAATGTTCCCTTTTGCAGCTTGGCTTTGAGTCATGAATGTGGCTCTCCCGAACAGACAAGCAGGCACCAGGCTTCCTGTGAGAATGCCAGATGTCACTAAAAAATATCATAAACATAGTTGTCCCCTTGCATTTGTGTCTGTGGGGAAGATACACAGCAGTAGTAACTATGAAAGCAGTGACTTGATGCATCAATATTTATAATAGTTCTGGACATCAATACAGCAATTCTTACAAGAGCTCATTTAAGGCATGATTTTTCTGTAAGAGCAGAAAATGTCAGAAGAATGAATTCAATAAAACTGGCAATAATGAACTGTGTACCAGATGAATTATGGAGATTGACTTACTCCTATAAATTTCAGAACTGTTCATTTATAGTTAAATACCAATTAAAACATGCAGCAATTGCTAATTATTTTAGGAGTGGTGCAGTATGCCACTGCAGTTACCTAAACCACATCTTATTTTATTAAGAAGTAAGGACACCCTGCACATTAACACCTCTGTAAAGTGTTCAAGCTCAAAAGCACCGATGCACCATTCACAGAAGGATGACAAGTACTGCCAGATGAAGTGACTTGCCAAAGGTTATAACACAGGTAAGAGATGAGCCACCAACCCAGGAATCTTTAAACATTAAAACATTGGTCCTGTCACAGCATCATATTAGTTCCAATGAAGTGATGTTCCATTATATTTTATGGTAACATTGTACTTAATATTCTTTAATATAAGATAGGAACAAAGGATACAGAGCAAAAAAGCAGCTTACTGAATCTCCAAGACCACTCAGGTCAGAAGTGTGCTCAGGTTGCTTTTGATGAGGAGCGATCTAAAATTAATTTCTCTGCCACCAGCTGATGTTCTGCACTGTAGATGCTACTCAACCACTCTAAAGCTTAAATCTTATCTGGCCTGCACTGTGCTTGAAGACATTGTTATACCTATTTGTACTCACCTACTTCACCAGCTGAAGTATCAAATTGGCCACACCCATCCTTCTGCAGACAGCTTTTTTAAGATAAAGGATTAAACATACAGAAATTCCCAGCATTTTGTTTTGTTTGACAGCTCCTGATTGATGCTGAAGGTAACAGGGGATCTGTAACTTGATGCCAGGTACCATAATGAGAAGTCTGAATTAAGGCTTTGTACACTTTTCACAGCTGCAGTGTGGAGGCATTTACGGATAAATAAACCGGGCATCACACTGGCCATGTGTCTTTGTCCAGGCCTTGTGGATTTAGGCATCAGACCAAACCCACAGCTCTCCCTGCTCTGCAACAAACAGTTGGGCTGCAACATAAAGATCCCCATTCAATCATGGACTTTATTCGGCTCTTCCAGGTTGGAGAAGTCAGATTTTCAGACTCTGGTAAATGCTAAACTGGCAAATGTCTTAGCAGGCAAGGAGTGCTGCACATTCCATGCATTTTCAAAGCTGTGTTCTGTCTCCAGACGGCAGTTGGCAAGGATGAGTGATTCTTGAGAGTTCAGAACAAAAACCAAATGGTGACATCCACAAAAAAAGAGGAAAATGAAAGGAGAAGGGAAAGTAGAGAACTGAAACACATTGTCTTCAGTAAAGTTTAACTCTCATTCACAATTCCAGCTTGAGCTAAAATTGAACAATGGACTTGCCAGCCAGTGGGGCTACCACATCAGTATTTAGATACACTTGCATCAGGAAAAAAAAAAATCTTAAAAATGTTACAACCTTATCTTCAGATAGGAAAGGCAGCTAGAGTGATACTGTTGCAACACAGCAACATGTCCAGTAAGAGCCAGGTAAAAAAGCTGGGTTTTGAAGCGGAAAATGGTAGAAAGAATCTGCCCTGTTCTTCAGAGAACCCTGATGCTTCTTTCTCCTGTGCAGAACTGGAAGCTATCAATGTTCTAAGAATACGGATTTCATTGTACTACACAAGCCCTTTAACTAATTTTTCCAACAATTCCTGGTAATAACTTGAGGGCACTACTGACTAGCAACTGAGTTAACTCATTGACTAGAAGTGGATGAACTTAAATCCTTATTAAAGCACTCCCATCTTCCCTCCAGAATGACTAAATATTTTCTAACAAGGCAATTTTAAATGTACTGATGTTTGTCTTAGGAAATAAGTACTGTATGTCTCATTTGAGCTGGGAAGCAACTCCATTTCCTGCCTTTATGAACCATGTTATCCTCAAATAACACATTCCTTTGAGTCCTGTGGATATTTTGCCTCATGACATTTGATTCATCCTATGCAGGAAACAGGGAAGGAATTAGCAGGTTCAGCAGGTGTGCTCAAGGGAAAAGAGATAGGAATGTCAGCTCTTCCTCATTTCCTATCCACCACGGGAATAAACCCCACAGGAGTTGAATAAGCAGCAATAACTGAGCACAGTGTAGTACATTCCAGCTTCCTTCTTGAAGGAATGTCCTCTCCTGTACATCAGGAACTGAGGCAATTTGCTGAGAAATAAGGGTCAGCCAGAGCTGTCTGTTTTCCTGCCTACACCGTTACAAACTGTTTAGACAAAGAGAATTGAGAAAAGTCCACTTCTCACCACCTAGACAGAGCTTTAGATATCAGTGGTACAAGAGATTTTTACCTAAAAGCCAGCCTTAAAGACAAGTTGTGTATAACAACCACAGCTCACTTTTACAGTACAGCAAAGGCTGCCTGTTATAAAGTAGTGAAAACATTTACTTGGTATAAGTTGCTGTATAAAGTTCCCTCTGTGATCCAGACCTGGACTTAGCCTGAGGGAACTACACCTGGCACTAAGATCCATGTCTTTGTAATAGACAAAATATTAATGAGATCGTGCAAGCACACATTACTATTAATCACCTCTCACAGGGAGGCAAACCCTGCCACCTGTTCATTTAAACCTGGAATGGCTGAAGCTAAGAAATGTTTAACTCATAATTATGAAGTTTCTCCTTGAAAACAATTTTCCCAATAAATTCTTCTAGCTCATTTTGCCATAATTAATACTTAACTTACTAATACAATAAACATACTTGACTGAGGGTAAAGTAGCAATAGAATTATTGAGACAGTAAACCATGCTTGCATTTCATGCAGAGAAGTAAGCAAGAGCCACAAGAAAGACTTAAGATTTCATACACCTGACAAAAAGCAATGGGTGAAGAAATGCACAAGCAGAATATTAAAATTAAAGACTCCTCATTGCAGGCTGATGTAGATGCACAATAACTGCATACTCTGTAAGCTGTACCTGAGCCCCAGCTAGTGGTAGAAAGTACTGATGACATTTTTACAGGGAAAATGAACATGTTCATAACAGAAAAGCTTCAGATTATTGTGTATTGCCTCCTAGTCATCAAACCTGGTTTTATTTTTAAAATGCTTCCAGGAAAGATAAAGTTACATATTGGTTACCCATGGTTTGCCTACACCATCTATACAGCATCTCAGTGGTTCTGCTTGATCCAGCTGCTGGATGCTGGAAGACGCAGGAGTACAGACAATGAGGTGCTTTCTCCATTCTCAGTGCTATTTCATCTCCTGAGCCAGCTTGTCACTACACAAGTAGTAGGGAGAAAAATCTAGAATTGAAAATGATTCTTACCTGCTTTTCCTTCCATGGAGTATTGCCAACATATTCTCTCAACACAAATATTTCCTGATTAAGTAAGTTCAAGTGATTAATTCAGCTAAGAAACTCATAGTCATCAATTTTCTGGACCCAAAACTATAGTGTTCAAATCAGTTTATAGAGACAGTCCTAAAATATCTGCTCTAATTTGCAATGGAGATTGTCCAATCTCAGTGATAAATTTACATTTTAGTGAACTTTATCTTTCCCCTTGTGCCACTGTTACTGTAATTGATACAGATGAATTTTAGCCAGTCATTGTGAGTAGTACTCAGGAAATGGCTACATCGTCCATCTTAGTACAACTGCCCCTTCCCTGGAAGTGTTCAAGGCCAGGCTGGACAGGGCTGGGAGCAACCTGGGATAGTGGAAGGTGTCCCTGCCCGTGGCAGGGGGGTAGAACTGGATAATCCTTAAGGTCCAGTCCAACCCAACCCATTCCATCAAGCCCTACAGAATTTACCTGCTGGACTGAAGACCTCAGCAGCTTGGAGAGGGCAATGATCAGTCTTGGACAGGAGTCATCTCTGGCGCAAAACAGGGAAAAATCTTGGGATCACAACCAGTGATCAAGAAGGAATGAATCAACATAACTGGTTTAGCACCCCTCTCCTGCCCCATCAGATATCCTGGCTACCCTTTTGATAAAGTCAGTCAAATGGCAATTGTGGGAAAGCCCCTTGGAGCAGGATATGGAACCCACACATCCAAGACTAACTAGGTGTGGCCTATGACCAATTGCATAAAGTGCTCCTGAAAGGGGACCACTCCATAACTATAGGAAAAGCAGCACTTGTGGGTCAGCAGAGGAGGAACTTTTGTACAATATAACAGGTGAGTGATAACACAGACAAGAGTAACAACCAAACCATGAGACATTCGAGCTGTGTGAAAGTTTGGACATTGCTTTAAGCTGTGAAAAATCAGATTTTTGTAACAAAACCTGCTACTGTTGGAGGCTGTAGAAAGCAGAAATAAGGACTGTGAAGGACCTTGAGGTTAGAAGGGCTCACCTAAACCAGCAGGAAATGAAGGGAGATGGAGTCTTAAGAGTCCCATTCCCTAGGACATTTTGAGCACAACTTCCCAAAATATCTTAGCAGTTCAGTCGATTCTTTATTTGCCAAAAATACACTTCTAGAAAAAGATGGTTCTATTGCTTAAATTCAGAGCTATTAATAACCAGTAACCCAAGCAGTTCAGTCTTTCCCAGAGCCATGTGCAGCACATTGTCTTCTATGTTTACAAGAACAAACCAGAACAGCACAGAAAGTTATGATAAAAGAGACCTTGTCCCACTTTACAAAAGAACTGGCCATACTGGTATCACTGGAGTCCACCTACTTTCAAGGCTACTTTAAAGCCTCTGCTAAAAAAATCTTTTCTAGAGATACTTTTTCTTGCCATGGCTCACTAAGATTTTCACAAACAAGAAGATAATTTTCTCTAACCAAAAGTCACCTTTTCTTTCACCCTGAATAGATTCAGTCAGACATCCAAGATTTTCCCTTGTATTTGTCTCTCCTGTGTGCTTACACACCTCCAAGTAACCAGAAGAGCTAATTCACCATTTTAGAGAGCACAACAACAGGGGTTTTGATATTTACAAAATCCAAAAAATTAAGTGTTCAGAACTTTAATCAATTAAAGATTTGTAGGCTTCTCTAACCACCCGAAGGTGTAAATTGAAAGTGCAGGTCCCCTGGAACACCACCAGATGGTAGATATTCTCAGTGTAAATGCGGGGAAAATAAAGATGACTGTACACACATGTGGATAAAAGTTATAATTCCTGTTATTTGTGATACTTTTGGGAACTCTTTTACTTAATCTCAAATATAGAAAGGTTCATATTCTAGCTAGTTGGGTATGTAATTTATTCTGAGTTTTTAATTTTTCTCTTACAGGTATAGGGCTCTGACATGTTAAATGGGAGTCTTGATTTTTCTTAAAATAACCCCCAAACTTACACTGGTGTAACTAGTCTAGCTTAATTATAAAATTAAACGTTAATACACATAAATAACAACTAATTTAGTCTAATAAGTCAAAGTAGCTTAAACATATTTGAGGTTTTCTTACTACTAAAATCAGAGGTTTCAAAACTGATTATGGTGTACCTAAACAACATTTTGTAATATAAATTCATCCTGAGTATTCCAGGTAGAAAAATCACTGTGTCCTGTTATTTTTCAGTCTGCTATTGCTTGCCAAAGCTAAGCATCACGGCAGAGGTGCTCAAATTCCCTGGTAGTGTGTGTCTTCCAAATGTCTGAAAGGTTATCTTCATAGCTATGTTTCTTGGAATTGATTTTAAAAGCTTTGTTTTGATAAGAGCAGACAGGTGATTTGCTTGGCTACTTGCTGGGGAAACCTTCCAGCTTCATGGAGTGGAATGGGATTCCTCTCGCCTGGTGCTATATGAGTACTTTGTGTGTCCAGCCTTACTGACAGTTTTAATGTTACTCATTGATGTAAATAATCAAATAAATGTAAAATATTTCTGAACTTACTTCTATCTGTGATTGTATTAATGTCTTCCATTCCTATGGGTTTAAGTCAGGGATTTTCCTCTGGGAAAATGGCATATTCTTAACATTTCCAGGTGAAATACAGTCCTAGCCTGAGAGGAATCTACCTTCCACTGCATTATGAATAGAACATTCAGGGGAGAGAGAAATTAAGGGCAGTGACACTGCTATGTCCTGCAGTACAAATACAGACATCTCACAGGAGGCGATTATGGAGGGTTTTTTCCTCTCAGCTACTTGCTCAGAAATTGCAGTGAGAAAAACTTGGTTTAGATGGAACAGTACAATTTATGTGCAGCACAAATGGGTCCCAACCCAGAGACAGCCTAGGCCTCTCAGGGCTGAGGTCAGTCCCCACATTACCTCTGTGACCCAAATCATTGCCCCTTAGCCACTTTGTTGGCTTTATTGGTATGTTTTCAGTCACAGGTGAGAAAACCACCTTCCTGTGGAGCTGCTTTACTACAAAAAGAGGAAAAACAGACTACTAAAAAAAAAAACAACAACAAAACAAACAAAAAAAAAACCACCAAAGAAACCCCAACCAACCAACCAAAACCAACAACAACCACAACAACAAAAGGGCACGGGGAAAGAGAACCTGGAGAACCCATTGATTGTCTGGCAGAGGGTGGTGGATGGAGGTAGCTGGGGCACATGGTGTTATCTGAGGAGGGCTCAAGGGATGGAGGGGGTGAAGGGGACGAAAGGACTAAAGGGAACAAAGGGGGTAATGAGGGTGAAGGCAATAACAGGGATGAAGAGGTGAAAAGTGATGAAGCGAGTGAAGGGGATGAATGGGGTGTTGGGGATGAAGGCAATGAAAGGGAGGAACAGGGTGTTGGGGAGGAAGACAATGAAGGGGTGAAGGGAGTGCCGAGGGTAAAAGAGAGAAAGGGGATGAAGGGGGTGAAGGGAACTAATGGAATGAAAGGGGCAAAGGGAATGAAGGTGATGAAGGTGCTGTTAGGGATGAAGGCAATATAGGGGATGAAGGCAAAAGGGGCTGTTGGGGATGAAGATGATGAAGGGCTGGAAGGGGGTATTGGTGATAAAGGGGCTTCTGGGGACGAAGGTGATGAAGTGCAGGAAGAGGGTGCTGGGGATGAGGCCTATGTTGGGGATGAGGGCGATGAAGGGCAGGAAGGGGCCGTTGTAGATGGGGTGATGAGGGCGGTAAGGGAGATGAAGGGCAGGAAGGGCTGTTGGGGATGAGGGCGATGAGGGGGATGAGGACGATGAGTGGGGTGATGGCGATGAAGGTCAGGAAGGGGGAGTTGGGGACGAGGAGGATGAGGACGATGAAGGGGATGAAGGCGATGAAGGGCAGGAAGGTGGTGTTGGGGATGAGGACGATGAGGGGGATGAAGGTGATGAAGGGCAGGAAGGTGGTGTTGGGGATGAGGACGATGAGGGGGATGAAGGTGATGAAGGGCAGGAAGGTGGTGTTGGGGATGAGGACGATGAGGGGGATGAAGGTGATGAAGGGCAGGAAGGTGGTGTTGGGAATGAGGGGAATGAGGGGGATGAGGGGAATGAGGGCGATG
>VZTX01010343.1:22614-44678 GCA_013400915.1 Pardalotus punctatus | reverse complement strand
GGGTGTGGAGCCGCCCCGGGGTCCGCGGAGAGGCGGCGGCCGGGGGCGTGAGGGCAGCGGCGGCAGGTGCGGGACCTGTGCCCGGCGGGACGCGGGAGCTCCTCGGGGAGGGGAAGCGAGGGCGGAGAGGCCGCTTGGAAAAAGATGCTCCATCCCCTTGGCGGCTTTTTCAATTTTTTTGTCCTGAAAATGCTGCCTCGGAAGTGTCGGCTGGCTCCGGCCGCTGCCAGCCCGATGCTGAGAGAACTCCGCTCTTTCAAACTGTGTTCAGAAGTTCTGGCGCTTCGCAGGCCCCAACGCTCCTGCAGGTCACGTTCTGCCAAGCTGGGTGAGCGGGGCTTGGAGTAATTAACTCCAAAATTGGTGTCCTCACTGGAAATGTGCATCTATTAATTATTCTCCGAAGTCGGAGAATAACTCATGATGGTGCAGTGGTACCGTGGGGGAAAAGTGTTTGGAGTGAGATGAAAAAATATTCATGTAAGACATTTAGAACAGCTCAAGAGATGCATCTTAAGTGCAGTTTTTATTTGAAGCCAGAGCAGCCTATGGAGCATTGCAGATAACCATCTCATGGGCATGTACCTGAAGTATTCAGTGAAGTTTCCAGTGGTTTCAAATTCGTATGAAGCTGCACAATTTCCATTCTGAAGTAGTAAAGAAAACTGTGAATTGTTTTCAACTGTTTAGGAAGGAAGAGAAGGTGGTGTGGCTGCACCTGCTAAATATTCATTCAGTGGCAAGAGAACTATTTTTCTTATTTCACATTTGAGTGAGCAGCGGTGGACAGCTCTAGAGAACAGCAGGGCTGCTTGTGCTTCTGATGCTGCCCCAGTTTGGTGTTCCCAGTCTGTGCTCTGGACTTTGGGCATATTAATTGGATGCTAAGTCTTTTCCAGCTTATTCAGATAAACTAAATAGATTAGGGGAACTGGAGATGTACAGCAGTAGGGTACGTAATTATTGTGTTCCTCAGCAAGAACTGTAGAGATAGGACAAGCAGTAATGGTTTCAGACTGAAAGAGAAGAAGTTTAGGTTAGATATTTGGAAGAAATTGTTCCCCATGAGGGTGGTGAGGTCCTGGCACAGGGTGCCCAGAGAAGCTGTGGCTGCCCCATCCCTGGAAGTGTCTAAGGCCAGGTTGGATGGGGCTTGGAGCACCTGGGACAGTGGAAGGTGTCCCCATGGCAGGGGGTGGAACAAGATGGGCTTTGAGGTCTCCTCCAGTCCAAGCCCCATGTTTCTATTTTGTTGTCTTCTGACACCACATTCAATAAAAATGATGGACATGTAAGAATTTGGGGCTGCTCTCCTTGATGTAGAGATTTCCAGCTTTTCCAACTCCCGAAAAGCATGATGGTGAATCAATGAGAGCACTGGCACTTTTCAGATGGAGATCTGCATCACTGATAGATGAGGGAGTGACTTTTAAGAAACAAAAGAACTTTTGGACTTGCAGAGACAGCAGTGAGAACCATGTGGAGATACCTCTTGGTTTTCAAGGTTATGGCTCCCAGGATTTGCTGGGACAGTCTCCACAGTCCATGGCATAGACCATAAAAATAAGTAGCACTTACAGTGGAACCCTAGTTATGTTAATTAAAGGGCAAATCATCACTTTGGATACAGTATATTTGCTAGAAATGCCATGATAAATATGGTGTTTGGAGATTCCTGAGTTGATTCCTGTTTTATGGGAATCCAAAGAGCAGCTTTCTACCAGCACAGCATGGAAGGTGGGAAAGAATGTTCAGGTACTTTGTACATTTGTATAACACATCCATTTTTTACTGTTGAAAATTTGCTTGAGAATGGAAGGGAAGTAAAGCAGAAAGTGTTTTTCTGTAAAAAATTGCTCTGGAAGTCCATCCTGCAGTGCAGTGATATCCCCATTTCACTGTTACGCATAAAAGCCTTGATCCTTAGGGGTAAACAAGTAGTATGAAGTGTATAAAAGGGAGATGCTGCTTACTGGATGTCTCTTTGTTTGAAAGCAGAAGTTCAGAGAGGTTTAGAGGTGACCACTAGTGTATTCCTGCCTTGGCAAACCTGTTTAAAGTACTGCAGTATCTTTGCTGTTGAACTTGTTAACATGGAAAGGGCTGATATGATCCTGATGCTTAACCCCCCAAATGACAGAACTTCTTTTACCAATGTGTTTCTTCTCCACTGAGAATAACCTGAAAAATGAGCTGAAAAATTTCTTCTCTCCCTCTGTATAAAACATGCGATAGTCAAAAGTGGGAGGATGAGTCCTGTGTTGTAAAAAGAAATTACTGAAGTGGGCTTTTTTACATCATAGCAAATCAGCAATATACTTACCTGAGAAAATTTTTGTTGGGTTTTACTGCATTTGCAAGTCAAATTAAAGTGCACTCATATCTGAAGATTGGAATGGTGTTTCTGCATATTTGCACTTGTTATAGATTTTCTATTTTCTGTTGACTTCTCTTTGTGTTCTCTTGACTAGTTGCTGTTTAATTAAGAAACTTGGGGTTTATGTTGTGTTGTGTTGGTGATTTCTTGGCTTATTGTCTTGGTTACCTGAATAAGCCTTCCTGAGGTATAACCGTTTATTTGGTTATGTGGCAGTAAGCAAAGGCTTTTTTCTTATTGGACAATAGGTAATAGGTTTTTATGTTCAGAAAATCATTGTCTGCCCATTTTTTCTCTGTTCGTATTCAGGCAGCCTTGAGTAACTGAAAATGTCTTTGCATTTAAGTGTCTGTTGATAGAAACAGGATGCCCTATCAGATGTGTATTTTAATCTTTCAAAGTTAACATGAACTTTACTTTTCTAAATTGGCAAGCTTTGTTTCACCTACTGCATGGAAAATTCGTGGATGAGAGTATTTCAGTATTGAATTGAAAAAAATGTAAATGTCATGATGTTTAAAAAATGGTCATGTGCTGCAGCTAGAAACTAAAACAAAGCCAAGAGCTGTGCAGTATCCCAGCCTGAACCCAGGTCATTAGGAAAACAGGCCATGGAGACTTTCAAGTTGTTCCTGGTTCTCTAATGAACATGTTTTTACTAAAGCGGTGACGTAATGCATGTCCCATTTTCAGCTTCCAAAATAGGATTGATACTCATACCTGTTTTTTTCTTTCTCTGAATTGGAAACAACATTTTCTTTCAAAATGTTTTTTTGATTCTGCGATTTTAAAAAAGCCCATGTATACGAATTATAAATATAGCTTATAAAATCAGAATATAGACTAATTGGTAAAACCTAGGAATGCTTACTAGTCTGTTTCAGTCTGATTGAGTTGGAAAGAGATGATCTTCAGTGCTGGTTTTGAATGAAATTACTTGGTTTTGTTTGCAGACTTTATTCCTAACAAGTTACAGATTTTCTAAGGAAATATTTAAAATTGAAGCATAGATTCAGAAATAAGGTCAAAATACTTTTTGCTTCAGGCGTTTTGTTTTAGAGACCACAGTGTTTCCTTAAATACAAATGCCTTGTATATTCTTCTCTGAATAAACATAACTTGTTGCCTAAAACTGAGTCTTTCAGAAAAATTAATTTTCTGAAACTCTAAGATGATGCAGTAGATCTTCCTTCTCTTTGTTTCCCAGCTGTTTTAATATCTTGAGTAAGTTTATTGTATTTTTGTACTCATAAGATACAGCAGTAAATAGTAGTTTAAAATCAATATGACTTGGCAATGTTTTTTGAGAATTAATTTTGTAAATTCAAGTTGCTGGTGTGCGTGCTTCACCTTTGGGTTAGAACCTTTATTATTCTTTTCTCAGGGATTTCAGTGAATGGCTAAAGTTCCCTGTGGTAGATGTTATTAACAATATTCAGATCTTTGATAGTTTATGTTGCTGTTGAGTTTGGAGGAAGGGCTGGGTGAAAATAGTTGTTACCTGTATTTCATGGAGCTGCTGACTCACTTTTTCAAAGTACTAATGCAGTTGTGACCTATTGCTAACTTTAAAACTGCTTTCACGGGGTCATCATTGTGTTTTTAAACTTAACAGATGACAAATTCCCCGGCTGACACATCAGAGTAGCACGGTTTTCTTTGGGGCTTTCCTGGGAAATCCTGCATGGGACCTGACTGTGTACCCGGGGAGTTCGCTGGGGTACGGAGTCAGAGCTTGTTCCTGCTTTTCGTGAGAAGAGTGAAGACCTTGCTGGTACTCAGTGATTGTGCTGGGAGCTAATATTTGGGCAGCAGTTGTAGAATTCGTCTGATATTTTCTTGAGTTTGTTGGACTTTGTGTACCAGAAGTTAAACCCCAAGTTTACTGTTACAGATACTTCTGTACTTATGACATTATATTTAGGTAGAAAGAAAACTAGTGGCTGTACACAAGACTGTGTGCAGGATTAATTTTCTTTATTTTACAGTGTAATTAATCTTGCTTTCCACATAGTTGAGTTCACTGTTAACAAAAGAAGTAACATGGAAGATGGAAAAAATTGCAGAACTGCAGGTATAAAATTTTAATATGAAGTGTGTGTTTTAAATTAGTAACTTTAAAAATACTTGCTCAAGCTTTTGGTTTACTGCAGATTTAATTTCTTACCTAATTGTGTTTTATGCTCAAGTGGTTCTGCTGGTAATTGGTAGTTGAAAGAATATAGAGTAGTACAGTCTGTAATGAGTCTGCCTAAACTGTGTTTTGTGGATGTTTAACTACATCAGCATATTAAGGTTTGTTGTCATCTAAGAAATACCTTTGAGAGGTTTGGATACAACCAGTTGTATGCAAGTTGAATAAAATATTTACAAAATTTGTAAAAATATTTCTGTTTTTAAAACTCTTTGTCAACTATTAATTCTAAGCAAAGTAATTTTGAATTAGTATATGAAAAATAAGGAAAGTGTATTTTTTACTGCTCAAGCAAAACAAAGCAAAAAGATATTGTCTGCTTTTCAAATTTTTTGAATAATTTATTTGACAACTGGGCTGAAAAAGTTGAGCTTAGAGGAAATTTTCAGCTTGACAGGACTTTCCTTTAACACTGCAGCTCATCACTTCATTGATATTTACTTGTCTCAGATTCTAGACATTTAATAGTGGATAGTGATGGTGTTGAATGTTTCCTTCTGTAAGACAGTGCTCTAAATCCTTATTGTCTGTGTACATCTGGAGTTTTGGGCTAAGTGTGCAGAGTTGGGGATGAGGTGTCTGCTTCAGAGGACTGTCATTCACCGCTGTAACACAGGCAATTCCTGCAGGAGAGTTCCTAGATTGCTTCCCAGATTTGTGGTCAAAAGTGATTCTGTGGACAGTTAAGCCATGGCATTGAGGGAATGATTGATCTTCGGTGAGAGGGAGGAGGAGAGGCAGAAATGGGCAGGTGGAGACAACAACAACATAAACTCGTGCCACAGCCTGGTGTTCCTTAGGCTGTGCTCCTGTGTCCATCAAAGCTTCTGGATTTTCTTAACTTTATGTGAGCAATTGAATAAAAATGTTCTAAAAGTATAGAAAAACTAGACATTTGAAACTAGAAATAAGTTGAGTTTCATACTAGAAAATTATTTGATGCCTCTCTTGCCATGCAAAATATTTCATTTATAAATGGATGTTGTGTGGGTTTTGTTCCAGTGAACAATGAATTAGAGTGTTGGGTTTTTTTCCCTGATTTTCAGGCCTCAGCCAAACTACAGAAATTTATACTGACTCAAATACTGAAATAAGTTAGAAAGTTAGTAATAATGCATTCCAGAAGGATTGTTTTTCTTTGGATATGTACAAGCCGTTCAGATGGAGCTCCTTATCCCATAACTGGTCTTTGCTGGAAACTTTAAGTCCCACAGAAACAGCTGCAAAATGGGAACTGAGATACAGACGTTTCAGCTCTTTGTCTAAATGCTCGCATAGTATGGGGACACCGGGACAAAAAGGAGTTAATCCTGGAAGAACTGTATACAACAGAAATATCCTTTCCAAGGACATTTTTCCTTTTCTTATGGATTTCTTAAGCAGTGTAACATTTGAATGATGCTTGGCAGTGTTGTCACTGTTGCACAGCATTAAGAATTCTTTCAGCACAAAGATGTGAGGGATTATGTGAAATTTACTTGGAGAAGATTTTGCTTGAACTAATTTTAAATGTTAGTACATATGCAGAGTCCTTAGTAAAAAAATTCAGTTGATCATCATGTAGTAGGAAAGCTAAAGACAGGGAAGAAATAGCAGTACTTGAATAAAGTGAAGAGGTACCAGTTAACTACCAAAAATGGGGGAAATTTATTGGAAATTCTGTATGACAATGGGACTGAAAGTGTTTCCAGCCTAATTAGCAAAAAAGCTTTTTTGTATGCATTAACAAAGAAAGGAAGTGAGGTCATATCCTCAACCCTTACATATGGATCGTTTTGATTAGTTTTGCCTCAAGTCATGAGTTTCCAAATTTGATGCCTCCTTGACCTAGGAATTTTTGTCATATACCTTTTGAAATGTCAGGCTTTTATTAAAAATGAAAGTAAAATACATTAGTGTAATAAAATACATCAATAAAGCTCAATTTTAAGGAATATTTTCCTGTTTCTAATATGGAAGAGTAGAGATTCAATACACACATTTTTAAAATTTGAAAACCATGCTTACATGCCTTCCATAATGCCGTAATATAAAATTCTAAAGAGATCTGACTTGTAAAGTTCTTAAAAATAGTTGATCTTGAGCAAAATAAAAACAAATGGAATAATCCCACCTGAGCACATCTGGTACATCATCATTCAAAGTGGGAGAAAGATTCACGCTAAATACCCATCTTGAGATTATTCAGACACATTTGAGCTATAATAACAAAACTGTAGCTTGGAGCGGATTTTTTCTAAAGCAAAACGCTCCTTTTCTACATATGATTTAGGAAGAGAAACTACAGCTCTGTGTGTACTTTCAGTTCAATGTAAATTTGTATATAGGTACATGTTACAATTGTCTGTTTTTCTTTTTAGGGCTCATGTAATCAAAGGAGTTTCTTTGTTGTGTGTATCTTTTCAGAACACAACAGGAATTCAAAATGAATCAGGTGAGTAGAAATGTAAGACTTTATCAAAATACTTAGAACGGTTAATTATTAATAAGAAAAGTAAATAATCCACTAAAAAATGTTCTTTAAAATTTTCAGTCTCATTAAATTTCATAATCATCCATTCTACAGCGTGTATGCGAGATGTCTGTTATTTCATGGATTTGAGGTTTTTGTGAATTCCCTTTAGCAGTGTGTAAGTTATTACTCCTGGCATTTCTTCTAAGAGTGCCTCTCCAGAAAATTCCATTTCTACCTAAAGCTGTATGTAATAATTCAGTTCCTTATAAAAGTGGCTTGGAAATTAAAGGCTTCCATTTTTAAAAATCTTTTTATAGTCACTTTACTTTTTCAAATGTGCAGTAAACAATCTGGCAAAAATTGATTGATTGAGAAATGTCACACTTTTCTGGAATCTGAAGCACTTCTCCTGGAACCAAGTGGCAAGACTGGGAAAGCACATTTCCCTTGTAGAGCAGCACGTTGCTGTATGGAGTCACGAGTATCCTGACTGGAAGGTGTTGTTTTAATCAGCACCAACTGTACAGCATTTTATTCTGCATTTGTTTATCCAAGTAGGAATTATCTGTCAGTATGTCTGTCACACACAATTGTATTACTTAGAGA
Source organism: Pardalotus punctatus (assembly GCA_013400915.1). Lineage (NCBI taxonomy): Eukaryota > Metazoa > Chordata > Aves > Passeriformes > Pardalotidae > Pardalotus > Pardalotus punctatus. The sequence goes on along the minus strand of VZTX01010343.1, from coordinate 37,046 downwards.
TATAGAAAAAGTACGTGTTGCCTCAAATTTTTCTCACAAGTCCTTCTCTCTCTGGCTGATCTTACAGAGGCCCTTTGGCCTGGGAGTGTGACCATAGGATATCACACTGCAGGAAAGTCATTTTTACTTTGCAGAAAAAGTCAGCCATGAACAGAAGCTTTATGAGTCAGAAACAACCACAGCACACAGTTGTATAAAATGCTTTGTATACTTCAATGCCTGTAGCTAATGTGTGCTTTTATCATTCTTATTTCATCAGCAGCAGCCCTGAATACACTGAGCATTTGCTGAAGTGTGTTTTCTCTGAAGTCATAGAAGTATATGCATAAGTAATTACAGCATGGAATGGGTTGGGGGGATGTTTCCTGTTGCTTTTTTTCTCTCTGATGTAAAGTAAAAAGTTGTCAATATATATGCACATATTAAAAAGGGAAAAAGCAAAATATAATGCTTTATCAGAGCACTGAAATAGGTGTTGTAAAAATACGTACTTCTATTATATCTATAGACAAATGTAACATATGTAATAGAAATGACATTTGCATTAGCATATTTTTAAGCATTAATAGTCTGTTTTGGGGTAGCAGGGTTAACTGTTGCTTCACAATTTCTATTGAGACTTAATTTTTCCACCTGTAAGATTTGTTTTGATGCACTTAGTGGCATGAAGCCAGCAGCCTATTGCTCTGTCTGCTTGAGGAGTAATCCTGCTTTATTAGTCATTCCAATAAGCTTTGGATTCTGCTAAAACTCTGAAAACTGTAGATCCTAATCTGTAATTGTTAGTATTGACTGTTTCCTTCCCATTTGTGTCCATGTCCCCTCATGTTCTGTCTAATATTGTGTTCCTCCACCATCTGTTTCTAGAATTAAATTAGATTTCTGTGCTGTATCAGAAGTCCTCATCTTTCTTATGGGGACTGCTGATCTCGTTAATGCTGTGCTGTGATGTGTGTCATCTTACAATGAAAGAGTGAGATGACCCGTTTTCTGGGAGTTCTTAAACATCTTAGGGTCCTCCTTGGTGTTTCTGCATTTTACCATTGGTTTCCAAAGCACATGGAGCCCATATGGCTTTTAGTTGTTCGCTGACCATTTGTATTAAGTGTGAATTTAGCATCAACCCTGTGGTGTTTTTTCTTGCAGTGCCCTTGTCATTTCATTCACTGTTGACAAGTTGTAGTGCCAGGTCTGTATAAGAAATGTTTTTGCCTGATGCCAAACATCTTTCAAGTGGTCTGTTCTCATATTTCTTTCATTCTGCTTGCCTCTGCTTTTGGTGTGACTTCAGTGACCCTGAAACTAACTGGGCTGGTGTTGATTTGGTTTATATGAAAAGTCTGTTAGTTTTGTGGTTTATCCCACAGAAATCTTGGAGTAGTGAAGGAAAACCTTTTCATAAATACTTTGATATGGCCTTCTTGTTGTAAGGAGAAGAAGGATTTAAAAAACCCATTTGTTGTTGGAATTAATATTTTTGGGTTTCTTGGAAGATTCCTGTCTCAGGACAGGCGGTATGTGTCCTCTTTAAAAGGAGATCATCCTTTAGTATGTAAACTAGTTCATCAGAATAGCTGAATAATTTATTTTAAAAACCCCAAGCAAACACATGGTTTGATTGGTAGCATTTACTGCATCTCAGACTGCAGTAAGACAGAGTAGGAGGAATTTGGGTGCTGCCTGGAAAACAGCATGGGCAGTTATTTAAAAAGTGCTAGGAATACGGGAACAAATGACTCCTGCACTTGCACTTGAACTCCCTCCCCCAATTCCTTCTGAATTTTTCAATGATTATTTCAAATATTTCCAATACATCTTTAGTTTTCAAGCACACAAATTGTGTGAAATCGTGGCAAAGAGGAATACCCAGGTCAGGTTCCTGGACAAGGAGAGACCATTGTGCTTTCCTGTGATAGCTGGCACAACTACCCCTTCTCAACTACCTCTTAACTTCCCTGCCATCTCCCTCCCTCTTCAATGGCATCCTTTCCTTTATCTTTTCATTTATCCTAATCCTGTTTCCACCCTAACATGACACTAACTGAGTATCTATCATTCGTTGCACTGTTCAGGATGGTTTCTTTCCTTTTCACTCTAATTTCTGATCACCTGTAAGCATCTTGTTGCAGGTGCCTTTTCTGCTCGGCTTAAATACTGTGTAACATTACAGACTAATCTGTGGTTGGTTCACAAGTACAATTATATTGAAAGCGGTGTGAAAAGCTGTTTAATGTGTTAAAGGATACTGAGTGTCTGGGCTCTGGATTTGATGCAAACAGGAAAAGTTAGTTTCAGTTAAGACATCACTTCAGCCCTCAAATGATCCTTTGGAGTTGGTCTAAGTCACTTCATACTGGCTGATTTGAATGCTAGAATGTGATTTTCTGATGAACTTCAGAGTAAGAAGCTTAAAAGTGGAATAAGTTTCAGGTGTTTTTATATTCAAAACTGCAGCCTTGGAAGGAGTGAAAAATACTGTGTTAAGACTTCAGATAAATGCAAAAGTTGGCTGTAGGACATGTACAAGTGCACTGTCCTTATCCAGAGGTGAATTTTGTAAACAGAAAAATAAATTTAAATGTGATTATTCAGTCATGGTAGAAAAGTGATTGAAATACAGTATTTCATTTTGGCAGACAGACATTGCTTGGGGACAAGTTGTGATCTGGATAAAGTTTCAAGTAGCTACATCTAAATTGCAAATGAAAAGAGATTGCACTGATTTGACTGAACTAAATGGTTTATTTTACTGTTTTGAATTTGATTACTTATTACCATTCGTTTGAGGTGTGAAATGTATTGTCATGTACAAGGCCATATCCAGTTTTCTAGCACTTGTGATAGCTGTTAACATGGCAAGTGCTGGATGAGTCTGAGTGTTGTGTTCTCTCAATGTCCTGCTAATTTCTGATTTATCTAAGTAGATGCACAATAAAGTTCTGATTGTATATTAGTCCAAAGGAATACACTTCTTAAATGGTAGAACAGTTTGGGGATATTTACTGCTAAAAGGAGGTGTGACTATTAAGGAATATACCAGGAAAATCAAAGATGTATCACAGTGCTTTACCCTTCTGTCTGAATCAGTTGAGTCTCATTTTTAAGTTTTGGTAGGTTAAAGTTGATTTGCAGGCTTGAGATTTTTAACTGCTCATCATAACCCCCACCCTAGAGCAACACTCTCCAAAAAAACCGAACCCCCAAATGAAACCCAGCCAAAAAACCATCGCACTTTTAGCTTGAAACTGGAAGTGCACCATTCTGAGAGCTGTCAGCCACTGTCTTCTATTAGAAATCACTGTGAAAAATAGGCTTGGTTCTCCCCTGGTGAAATCTTGGGGTAATGTACTGGAAAGATGTTTAGATATGCTGAGGAGAGCATATTTCTTTTTCATCTGGGACATGGCTTCTTGCATATCAGTTCAAGGCTAACAGATGTCTCAAAATCAGGTTGCTTTCATCAGTATTTTTCCTTTTGGGTTGTTGGAAGAGCAAAATAAAGCTTTGCTCTGCTTTGAATAGGCTTCAGCTATTCTAACTAATGAATAAGTTTCTTCCTCTCCCTGTTGTCTTCAGTCTTGGATGGGAAGGGATTTCTGGCATTCTCTCCCTTCCATGGTTTCCAATTTAGGGTCTTTCTCCTCTACAAATAGCTCTCTGGGAGCTCTCTGTGCAGCTGTTAAGGCTTATGAAGACAGCACTAGAATAACCTTGCTCTGACTCCAGTTTTATCATTTTCCTCAATGTTGCAGTTAAAACTGGCAGAAGATTTGTTCTTGTAACCCCACTCAGCAAGTCAGGGTTTCAAACATAGCGAATGACTGCTGTAGCAGCACCCTGGCAAAGACTGGGTGCTGAGGAGCAGGGGCTGAGAAGCTTTGTCTGTTTTGCTTTAGAGATAAAAAAAAAGAAATTGGATAGCATATTGAGATGCATTTTAAAATATGTTTCAAATAACCTCTCGGAATATTACAAAAGTACTCACTAGAAAATATTCTGAGTATTACTCAGTATATGAAAAGTACTATTGTATCTCTGCTTTGTGGTTATAGGTAAAAGCCGGAATAATTTCCAAGAAATTGGAGTTTATTTGGGCAAATTTCTGTTTTACCCCTCCTAAAAATGGGTTCAGAGCTCAAGTATAGTATCCTTAGTATTAGAGTTGTTCCTGCCATTACCATCAGTGTTTGTTTCTGAACAGAATGATTGGAGTTCCATGTCAGAGGTCAGGGAGTTTTTTTAGGGCATGTGGTTCAATAAAGACCTAGTTCTCACCAAGCACAGTTCTTTCAGAATGTGGACACATTTTGTGGGAAACTGCATTCTTGTAACTGAAATTTTGGTAATTTCTATCAGAAATAGTGTTTTTTTAATTATAAGTAGGTAATAAGGAGCAGGTTGTTTTATGACAAGTGTGAGTAGTAATAGTATGAATAATATTATGAGCGTAATATTGAACCTTGGAGGCTCCTTAAAATGGAACTAATCACTTTCTGGACAGTAAATAATTTATTAGTTTTATATTGCCTATCAAACTTTAATATAAAAATATCTTAGAACTTTTTGTATTTATTATAAACTACTGGCTAAAGTTCTTAGCAGTTGCTTGATGTAGGAATTATGAGTAGAATTTATGATACTCAATAACGATTTAAACCCTTTTATTCTCTTTTAAAACTGCTTTTCGCTTATTCTCTTTGTTGCAGAGCAGTAAACTTGACATGCACATATTTTAATCACCAAGAACTGTAGTGCCAGGACAAGGGGGAACGGCTTCACGCTTGACAAGAGAGTAGGTTTAGATTGGCTGTTGGGAAGGAATTCTTGGCTGTGAGGGTGGTGAGGCCCTGTCGCAGGTTGCTCAGAGAAGGCATGGCTGCCCCATCCCCAGAAGTGTTCAAGGATGGATTGGACGGGGCTTGGAGCAACCTGGGACAGTGGGAGCTGTCCCTGCCCATGGCAGGGGGTGGCACTGGATGGGCTTTAAAGATGCCCTTGAGGGGCATCCCCACTCTGGGCAGTAATCTCTACATGCACTCAAGAAGGGATATGTCAGAAGACCCTGTTAAAAAGTGGGCCTGGGCTTCTCTAGGCTGAAGTGCTGGACTGTCAGTCGGGTGTACCCACGCAGCTGTGCCAGCTCAGCAGCTTTAGGCAGGTTATCAGTAGTATCAGTAGTTTGTTCCTTTATCAGGTACTTTATCAGCTCTGCCACATCTCCTCACCCTCAAGATGTTTAACTTCGGGATTGATGAGTCTGCCTGCTTTCAGCATTATTCAACACCAAAAGCAGCATGACCCCGCTCCTCATTCACCGCTGATAGCTTTGCAAATAGGGCATTGTCTTACCCCATTCCAGGCGGAGCATGGGCAGAGGAGATGGTGTATCCAAAGTGCAGGTTCTAGTGTCTGCATTGGAGTAGTTCATTTGCTGAAACACCCTGGCATCAATTGGCAGTGCAAATAATTTTCCGGGTTTTTTAACTGTATGCACTTCTTGGAACTTTGAGTTTGTTTTTCTCCAAAAGTTACTTTTTAGTCTTCCTTACAAGGGATACTTTGTCACATAAGGCAAGATCAGAAACTAGTTTAGATTGGTTTTGGGGGACTGATTAGGTTGAGTGTGCCTGGAAGTCATCCTTTGAAAAAGGGAAATAAACGATTGCTAATATATGTAAAATAATCCTCACTGTGTGAGTTTGGAAATTTTACTTTAATTGCCAGTCAGGAGGTTTTGAAGCTCATGTGGGTTGATCACCTGTTGTGTAGTTGGTTTTGCCTGTTAATGGTGGTTGGCTTTTTGGCTTGTAGAACACAACTGATTCTCCTGTTGCTGTGGAGACCTTGGATGATGTTCCTGAGCATGTGCTTAGGGGCCTTCCTGAGGACGTGAGGCTCTTCCCGTCTGCTGTTGACAAGACTCGGCTTGGTGAGTGCTACAGCTATGAAAAGAGAATGAAGATTTCTACAGTAGCTCACATAAATTGGAGTTGCTGCAAAAGTGTGGTGCCCTCCTGTGCTGGGTAGAGATGATGTCTAGTGTATTTGAAATAATTCCTGTTTGAAGGGTGGACAGCTCCCCAGTCCGAGACAGACATGTGTAATGATCTTAAGAAATATGACTTGAGAGTAGAAGATTTGCTTGACATAACTTAGATTAGTTTTAATTCCTGATATGTGTCTCCTCAGGTGTCTGGGCAACGAAGTCAATTTTAAAAGGCAAGAAGTTTGGACCATTTGTTGGTGACAAGAAGAAAAGATCTCAAGTTAAGAGCAATGTTTATATGTGGGAGGTAAGAAATGGCCTGTAAATGGAAAAACATGCCAGTCACCAGGTCAATATTTTGTATTTAGCCTTTACTTTTTCCAGAGATTTTAGAAATAGACTTGATCTAAGGTAATTGCCATCTATTACTGCCATTACTAACAGTTATTTATAGACACTTGGATGGAGCAACCATTCTGAATTACAAAGTTTTATAAACTATTGGCGTGGTTTGAAATTGCTGTATTACTTGTCTACGTGCTGTGTGTGGATCACACCTCCCCATAGGAGTCTGTTGCAGATAGATCTTTGCTTTGTTGGCTTGAATGCTGAGTGCAACTGAGTGCTGTCAACTGCTTATGAAATTAGGGAAGTTAGGAGGGTATGGAATCTCTTAAGGAGGCCACATCACTCCTCCTCATTTAGCTCTTTGAAAACCAACCTTTGGAGTTTTTCTAAGACTTCTCAAGTGTTTCAGTATTTCTTGTGCTGGATTTGCCTTGAAGCAAGTGATGTCTGGACAGCTGAACAGCTCTGGAAGCTCCACTGGTTGTCAGGAGACCTTGCATATTATGTAGATTTCAAAAGATAAATGTCGTAATTTGGAGCTGAATCCCATCTACAGTGTCTTTAAGGCAGTTCATAATCACTTCCAAAGACTTCTTCAGTCTTTCTGAAGGCAAACCTGCACATGGTTTTAGTAACGTAAATAGTCAAGGAGGGGAAGGATGGCATAGAATGTTCTGGAACATGGATTTTTAGGCTAAAGATAATGGTCATCCATCCTTCTGTCCCCTTGCCTGAAAAAATAGAACTCCTTAGAATACTGAATGCATGCAGAGAATTTATTGTTAACCTCTATCAGAGTAATTGATCTAGGACATTCCCATAAATGCAAGTTCCCATTTAGAAAAGCAATAAAGTTTTCAAGTATAATGTTTGTTGCATTGAGCTCATACTATCACAAACTCCACTGCATAAGGTATCTCCAGTTTTGATCTGGTACAGGAACTGTTGGTGAGATTGAACCAGTCAAGTAAATTATTGACCTTACAATTGTTACTCAGTGCTGGATGCTGAATGTTCGTCATGGATATGTTTTCAGTTTGTGTTGAGAAAAGGTAGTAGCAAGCCAGCTGTTTAAGAGTTTCCTAGTTTGCAATGCAGGTGATAATGGGAACCCTTGTTAGGTTCCAGAGTAATTGTGTGTTGCTTTAATAAAGATTTTGAAGTTAGGAAAAAAGCAGCTAAAATGAGACTGCAATAGTTGGCTCCACATGCTGATACCTGAAACCAGTCCAGAATCTCAACTGCTAGAAAATACAGTTTGTAGAAAGATGGTGGTGTGTGGGAGCAGTTCAGTGTATGGGCATTCAACTTGGGGAACAACCTTTTCCACAAGCATTCCATTTGCTTCTTTAGTCAAATTAATCTGAATAAAAAGTAAGGCTTCTAAAACCGACATCTCCAGTCAATTTTAATGATTTTGAACTGTCATACCAGAGGCTTATTGTGAGAAAGATGAGTTGTGTGTGTCAGTGTATGCTTGAGGTGTCTGAGGAGAGAACATACTTTCCTTTTCTGCTGGAGAAAAGCCACAGTTGAGAAAATGAGAGCAAGTGTCTGAAAAGGAAGGGAGATGCTGGTTTGGAATGACTGGCACAGCTGTGGTGAGTGGGTTTTATTGTGGGTACAGGAATCACTTAAAGTCACAATGTTATAGACAGGAGTTGGAGCTATTTTCTTTCTCACAGTGCACAAGGCCTTTTAACAATATTCTGTATATTAGACTGTAACGTTCTCTAAATTAGAAAAGGAATAAAGTATTTTGGTTTGTGCAAAACCCTTAATAAAGTAACATAAAAACATAGTAATGTTATATATATATATATATATGTGTATATATTTACTAAAAAGTGATCATTTACATGTACATTCCATATCTGTTTAGCTCTCCCACAGCATTCTTTGGCTCTTCTTTTCCATTTTAACCCAAAGAATTGCTTTTGCAGTCTTGTCTGAGATGCTGTTTATGCTTTCATGTTGCAAAGGCTGGGTGTGCTGGTGAACATTCTTTCAAACGTCAGCTGATGAAATCCATGCTAGAATAGTTTAAGTAAAGGAGATTGTTTCTGTTTGCTTGGAAAGAAACTAAGATGGTTCTGGTATATTAAAACTTTACTTTTGTTGGTAAAATCCTATTTCATTTAATCAACAGTGTTATCAGCTTGAATTTATTGAATTTATTGAATAAGTGTTTTTCTAAGCTGTTGTAGAAGTGTACATAAGGTTGAAAATGGACAACAGTTTGAAAAGCCTTGGAATTCCTTGTAAACTGTCAAAAGCAATAAAAAGCTACAACATTGTAGATTTTTGGACTTTTAGGAAAACAGAAAAGCAGAAATACCCACTGATAGCTCTTCTTATAGGCATCTAACTTGGATTATAAGAAGAATGGGAGATGCATAACATCTTGAAAGAGAAGTAGAGTCGTCTATCATCAGAAAATAGCGAATATGTCAGTCCCCTTCTTGCTTTATTGCAAGTTGTCTGGAAATGTAAACCAGGAGTAGGTGTCAGCCTTTTCCCCGAGAACAGAAACCAAAGACTTTACACAGCATCTTGGAACATGCAGAATTTTACTGGCATGGCCAGTTTTTTAAGGTGAACACAATATTTCTGGAAGGTTAAAATATTCTTTTATATCCTGAAGAAAGATTAATTATAAAGTATGTGTTCACATATCTTTCCAAATAAAGCATATGCTTCTAGCTTCTATATAGTTACTTTTTCCAATTCATTAGATAGTAAAAATAAAAGCTCTGTGGCCTTCATATCTTCAAATCAGTCATTTTACTAAATGCAAAATCTAGAGTATGATTTCAGGCTTGCCAGACTGAGAAGAAAGTGTCAAATATTATAAGGATTTTGGCTTTTGACCCCAAAAGTGGGGCTTTTTCCAGTTGTAGCAGTTTCACTAAAAGTTGCAGAAGAACAGCAGCACTTTGCCCCAGTCTGTCCCTGGCTCTGCTGTGCCCTTTGTGTTGTCTCTGGCCGTGGTTGATCCCGAGTACTTTGTGCTGCTGTAAAATGCAGTGTTGCAGTGCCCCTGCCGTGGTGTGAGCAGGTGTTCTTTGTCTGCTGTCTCTCTCACAGGTGTATTACCCCAACCTGGGCTGGATGTGTGTGGATGCCACCGACCCAGAGAAGGGCAACTGGCTGCGCTACATAAACTGGGCCCGCTCAGGGAAGGAGCAGAATCTCTTTCCTCTGGAGATCAACAGGACCATATACTACAAGAGTTTAAAGGTATTACTGTCTGAACAGCTGCTGCTTTGTTATCTTTAATCATTAATGCTTTTTATTCCCATTTATTAAAAAACTTTTTTCTTACTATTTATATGAAACAAATTTTGAAACATTTTATGAAATATACTTAAAACACTGCAAATGCTACACATCATTGGTATAAATTCTTATCTGCCAATACAGTTGACATTAAGACTTACTGTTAAATACAGGATGTTTCAACACTAAGTCTCTTGTTGGGTAATGATTTGCTGTAGCACCAAATTTGATACAAACTAGAATGAAAAAGTACAGAATATATTAAATTAGTATTTTCCCATTTTTGTAGATACCAAGACTCTTTTTGCTGAGGATATTCATGCAATAATCAGTTATTTTTATGGTTTGTGTGTTGTATGACAAAGTTTGGTTGTAAAGGCAGTTTTATGTGTAGTTCCATGAAATTATTTCTCATGGTTTTATACCATTTCAGTTTCGTTCAGGGAGTGAGGGGGAGGCGGGGAAAAGGGTATAATTCCTGGAGCATTTTATTTCCTAAACCAAGAAAAGAAATGGTTGAACTATCATGGTGGAGGCATGTTAGGCATGGTTAGGGCATGTGGCCCTAAAGTATTTCTTGAATCCCTGATCAAGGACCTGCTAGCAGTGAGTGTATGTAACTTGACTTTGTATTTATTTAATATGCCTTTGGGGATTTGGAGTATATGCAGTCTTGTTTTTGCACTATTGCTATTTCTTCCATTTCCTTGTGAAGCCAACAACATCCATAAGTAACTGGTGTTTGCTTAATAAAAGAGTGAGTTGATCCCATGCAGTTTTGAAGTTTATGGGGCAGTATAGCAGTAGGTAAATGTTTTGTTTTAGGTCACTCAAGCTAGATTGAAAAAACCTTCTAAACATTTTCTGAATTTTCTAATGGCATTCAAGTAGAGGTTCAGCATTGCCAGCCAGACTGCTGACTTCTCTGCAGTGTTTATTCCCAGAGGGCAGGCTCCCAATATGACTTTGTAGCCAGCCTTTATTTCTCTACATGCTTTATCTTGGATTTCCTCTGCCTTTGCCCACAGTCCTGCTAGCTCATTAATATAATTGTGCATTTGGAGTCACTCTGACTTTTAAATTTCTATTGAATCTTTCCTGTAAAAGTTTTAGTCCTGACAAAGACAAGGATTCACATATTTAAAATTTGTTTATTTGATGGATGATATTGCACTTTGGAAGATAACTGTACTGCTAAAGGAGGCCAAGTATTGCTGACAGAATAACAAATACCTTGTCTCAGCACTAGAATATCCTTTTGTTCCTTCAACTGTTGTCTCTTGCAGCTTGATGGATTTTATCCCAGTTATACCTTACTGCTAGCTGAAACAAAGGAAGGCATGTAATAAAGAATATCTTAAATGTCCTTATCTTTTGCATATAATGTTAGGATCTCTACACTGCCACTTCAAACCTGCTGTAAATTTACCAGCCCAGGTATGAACACATGGTTCTTTCCCGATCTTTATCATAATTTGTAAATTCAGGGGAATTCCACTTGCTGACAAATAAACAGAACAGGTTTTATTTACCCCCAAAGGAGAATTCAAGTGGCTTGTGTATAATTTTGTTCTGCTTTACCTTAATGCATTGAATGTGTAGTCCTGGGGTCTTATTTTCCCAAAGCTTCCCTCAGCTTTTTGTAGGTTTTTAATTTGTAAGTTTAACAGGCTGATTTCCAAGCCTCATTGCTAAGATAACAAAGTCCAAATTTGCTTGGTGTAGAACCACATGAGAACTGTAGAGCTTTAACTTCCCTGTTCTCTGCTGTCAATGAATAGTTATAGAACAGAACTTGTGAGTAAGCAGAAGCAAATGTTTTTCTCTTCCATCTTCTCTTCATCTTTACTGAAGGGCTGAGGGTATTTGTAGGCTGCTTTGCATCTCATTTCCCCAGGATGCCTGGGTGAGAGCTGTGATATTGTAGGGGAGCAGCTTAAACTCGTGTTGGGGTTTCAGGAGCTCTTCCTGCCTCTGCTCTGAGAGGAGCTCATTGTGTACTAATGTTCTGCACACAGGACAGGGCTTGAATTCGAGAAAAAGTAAAATACAGTGAAAACTCAGTTTCAGAAAGTCTTCTAAAGAAGCTTGGCTGTGAAACTGTCCCTAATTAAAGGGAGGTTAGTTTGCCTATGGAAGAATGTTTTGCCAAACAGGTTTATAATAACTCAAGATCCTCCCTGTTACATAGGAGAGAGCAACATACGGCTGGGTTATACAGTATAAAAGATTCACACAAGTAAATGTCAGACTGTCTACTTTGGCTGTGTTTGGTGAGATGAGGCCACACCCAGGGGCAGAAGTACAATATCACAGTAAAATGCAGTGTCTGTGGTGAAAAATAGATATTCTGATGAGGTTGGGCAGGCAAATGTCTGTGTCAGTCTGTACAAGACCCATTGCAATGCTTAAACATGCACAGTTAATTGACTTTTAGGCAATTTATACTAGAACCTCTTAGGGTGTAACTTGTTAGGATACTACTCTTGAAAATAACAAATTTTGAACTTGCTGTAAACCTTTTGAACAGAAAATATTCAGTTTAAGAACTGTTAAATGTTGCAGTTAAAACAAAAAGCTCAAAAAATTGTGTGGGAGTTGTTAACCTAATAAGGCTTTCCAAAATTCATACCTTTTTTAACCAGGCTGTCCCAGTCTGACACTGCTACACCAAGGATCCGTAGGGAATAGTTTGGAGGAGTTTGGGTTTTGGAGTTGTTACTAGAGGGTGTCAGGAGAAAGAGTGGTGGTACAAGTGGCATTTGCTCAGCGTAGTCCTGTCATATTGCTACCAAGGGAGCAGCTTTAATTGTCTGGTTTTGAAGATGCTGCTGCATCCCATTTTAGAAGTACAAGGTTAGAGGGCTTAATTTAGATTCTAGAGCAGTCACAATAGAACTAAATTCATCAAGTTGGACGTTAGCTCCAGCCATGCAGCCAACAAATTACGTGCCGGTTACCAACCTGTGTTTGCATTGCCTGAAACCTCAGCCAGATCTTTGCTCTGAGTTTGTATTTTTTTTGGATGATAAGGTGGGGTTTTTTGCATCAGACGACTCTGCTGCATTCCTTGCTGCTCACCAGCTGCAAAATGAGGCCATGCAAATAACTTTTTCACTATTTATCCTATCAGGTCTCTGGAACTCAAGGAAGCCAAACCATAAGCTTTGCTTTTGTTGTAACTTAAACTCTTCCCTTAGTTGTTGGGATCTTACACCTCTTGTTGTTCCAGTGTCTGGGAGTATGATGATAATTATCCCCTTTATCATGTGCTGTGAGACCCACTAAAAAATGGGCTGCAGAAGAAAGAAATCCCACTTTTGTTCTTGATACAAAATTCCCCTTTGGCTTCAGACTGGAAATAATAGTCTGAGAACACCCTTTACTCTGATGTAATGACTAAAAATAGGATTGGTTCTCCATCAGCCCCATGTTCATTAAACCCTGAAGGAGGGGGATTGTAGTTAAGGCGTTTAAATTTTTCTTTGTTTTGGGTAAAATGCTTCAGGAAATGGAGAGACAGGAAAATTTAAAAGGTACAAATACATCTTTACTCTGCCAACTTGGTGACTTACTAGTTTGAATCTGATATTTTAAGGAGCATGTGAAATAAACTGATCAATAGAGTTTCTTTTATTGGCAGTGCTGGGAGTATGAGTAGCATTTGCAGTGATGCCCATTTGACTAATTTAGTCTGTGATTTTTTTTATAAATTTGATTTAAAAGAATAGAAATTACCAATTTGGAATGGCAACCAAACCGTTGATTTTTGTGATGAAGCGGATTTGTTAAACATGTTGTAATTATCTGTATCCCCAGTGAACACTGGGGATTTAAATCTGTGTCACTATTTGAGGTAAACCATGATTTGGGGCATTGCATCTGGAAAGGTTCATATCAAAAATAATAACAACAACAACTGTGTATTAGTTATTAATATGGGGCTATACTAATAATTAACCATATAACTGTATTAACTGTAACTGTATTCATATTATCTCTGTATTGTCAGAACTGTAGTAATGGGCCAAGAAGCAATAGATAAAAATTGAAAGAGGGGAAATTTAAGTTAAATCGTAAAAGACTGTTCCCTGTGAGGGTGGTGAAGCCCTGGCACAGGGTGCCCAGAGAAGCTGTGGCTGCCCCATCCCTGGCAGTGTTCCAGGCCAGGGTGGATGGAGCTTGGAGCAGCCTGGGACAGTGGAAGGTGTCCCTGCCCATGGCAGGGGGTGGGACAGGATGAACTTTAACGTCCATTCCAGCCCCTTAACATTCCATGATTTTTGTGGTTTTTTGTTTTGTTGGAGCTTTTTTGGGGCTTTTTTGTGGTTTTTTGGTTTGGTTTTGTTTTTTTTTTTTTTGTTTTGTTTTTTGTTTTTTTTTTTTTTTTTGGTTTTTTTTTTTGTGATTTTGTTTGTCTTTTTTTCTGATTTTTTTTTTGTCCTTTTTTGCGATTTTTTTTTTTTTAATTTTGCGGGGGTTATCTTTTATTTTGGACTTTCCTGGCCTTATTTTTTTTTCTTTTCTTGTCAATTTTACGGGTTTTTTTAGGTTTTCCTGTGAATATTTTTGGGGCTTTTTTGTAACGTTCTTGCATGGGGTTTTTTGCGGTTTTTCTTTTTCGTGATTATTTTTGGTGTTTTTTTTTTCTTTTTTTGGTGTGTGTGTGTGCGCGTTTAAGAATTTTTTAAGAGGTTGTTTTGGGGTGTTTTCGGGTGCTGTTCTCTGTGTGTGATCCCGTGCGGGCGGGGGCGGGGCGGGCTCTGCGCTGCGCCCTCCGCCCGGCAGGGGGCGCGCGGGGCGGCGCCCTCGAGGCTCG
>VZTX01010343.1:0-22487 GCA_013400915.1 Pardalotus punctatus | reverse complement strand
GGTCCGGCGGCGGGACACGCTGGGCCGCGGCAGCCGCAGCGATCCCGCGTGGGGCGGGGGCCGAGCCCGCGGCCGCCGCGATCCCTCCTTGGGAAGCGGGAGCTGAGCTCGGGGCCGTCACGATCCCTCCTTGGGAAGCGGGAGCTGAGCTCGGGGCCGTCACGATCCCTCCTTGGGAAGCGGGAGCTGAGCTCGGGGCCGTCACGATCCCTCCTTGGGAAGCGGGAGCTGAGCTCGGGGCCGTCACGATCCCTCCTTAGGAAGAGCAGGCTGAGCTCACGGCCGTGGCAATCTCTCCTTGGGAAGTGTGGGAGCGGAGCCCGGGGCCACCGCGATCCCGCTTCGGGAAGGGGTGGCTGAGCCCGGGACCGCCGGCAACCTTTGGGAAAGGGAGGCTGAGCCCCGGGGTTGGGGGTACGTCAGTCGAGCCAAATGAAGAACTCCGGTCCAGTTATTCCCTGCGGTTTTTAATTTCTTATTGTTTTTAGGCCGATGTGTTGGTTATGGAATTTCACAGGCGGTGGGAATGGCTGCTCCTGGCTGACTTAGGCCGAGGAGAGAGGGTGGGACAGGAGTTTCGGGTGGTACAAACACATTATTCCTTCTGTGAATATGTATGTCAGACCAGACATCCATTATTTTTTCCATGACTAATTCAGCAGCAGGGTTTTTTAGAGTGCGTGTGCCTCCACGCATGGCCTTATATAACTGACATTTTGACTAACGTTTTAGGCCAAAATCACAATAAAGCCTTTAGTTACAGGGCGCAGATATAAAAAGGAAATATTCACAGTTTGTAGCACAGATGTGTCAATTCCTCTTGCAGGGGAATATGTACATTTTGGAACTCTCTTGAGGTTACAAATGAACCTAAGAGAGATAATATTTTAAGTAGCATCGTTGTAATTTTTTTAAACTTAAAATGTAGGGCCTGATCTTACAGGTAGTGCAGTTGGCTGTGGAACTCACATTGGGAACAAGGTCAGATATTGAGGAGAGCAGTTATTGTGTAAGTTTTGTATTTGAGATTGAGGAGGGGGCTCTAGTGCAACACAATTAGTTATTTTGAACAGTATTTCATAGGTTAAGCAAATACAAACTGAAATTCAAGCATGGAGTTTTCTCTTATAATGAAAAGCATATTCAGCACATATGTAAGCAACGCTTGGTAAATTACAGGCTGTATTATGTTGTTTTTCCTAAATCTGCATTATCTTAGCACATGGAATTTGTGTGCTTATGATTTACCTGAAATGCTAGAAAAACAGCCTCCAAGAATTTGATTATATGATAAATCAGAAAAGCCAGACAGAATAATTTCGAAGGTAATTTTTCATGGCATAGAAATTTGATTTGCATTCATGAAGTTATAGATAAAAATATCAGTAAACTCATCTGGTTTCTGGGTTTTGATTTTGTGTTGTTTTGTAGGTTTCATGTTTTAACTGTTATGGATTTTACAGATTTCATAATTAGGAACAGCAAATGTTTTCCTCCTTTGTGCTCCTTACTGAGGCTCACAATTATTGAATAAAAAGCAACCCAGCATAAACCAGCTCCAAGCACAATATTGCTGAAGCATTTGAGAATAACCAAGAGTAATCTATTTATGGAGTTATCTTATGAAGCAAAAATACCAAATTCTTAGTATTTTGTTGATTTGAACGTTAAAGTTTGAGCTGTAAAATGTTAAGGCAATTCATTGGATATTTTGAAATTTTATAGGCCTATTTTTCAGAGGTTTCATTGGAACTTTTTTTACTCTGCATTTACTCTCAGTTATTTTAGTGTTTGTAGTAACATCTGCTAATATTTTCAATCCACAGCAATTTTCTCATGAGAAACACACACTTCTTTTCCTGCAGATTTGGTAGCAATAGCTCTAGTGAGGATTCCAGAATGGTTTCTATGCATATCCCTGCTTTTGTAGATTCAGCTGTATCCTTGGATATGGAAGCTTCTTAACCCTAAACTTGAGAGGTTTTGGGGAAAAAGGAAATTATGATGAACATGATTGAAAAGTAATTAATTTTAAAATAAATAATTCTAATTATATGATATAAAGGAATGGGAAGAGAAAGATTTTTGTGAGTTAACTTTACCCGTGTGAAAAATTGAGAGTCAGTAGAAGGTTAATATTTGAATTAAATAGCAATTTAAGAAACTTCCTAGAGAGAAGCTCCTCCAGAGGACTGTGAAATTTGAATTCATTAGTGACCTAAACAGATGAATATTTTTTTTTAAATTTTATTTTGGCCTATGTTGCATGGTGTTTTACACATTGAGAAGAAAATAGAACCAAGTAAGAATTGCCAAATTCTAACAACTGTAAATGAGTGTGTCCTTTAGGAACACGTTTTCCAAAAGAGTAAACTGATAGTTTAATACCTTAGGAATAACTAGACAAGACATTATTTGAGAGGTGTATTACAATTTAGTGATTCAGACCATGTAGTTATTAGTTAAAACTCATAATTATTCTGTATTCAGTAAAACAAATATCCTTTTGAATTTTTAATGCATTTTAGACCTTGTCCTTGAACAGTTAAGATATTTATCATTTGACAAATAACCTTGTTCCTGCCATTTATTTAATGAACTCTGACAGATCAGAAAAGGTGACCATTTCACAGGTGTTAAAAACGAGCTGTTTTGCCCAGTCACTCAAGGCTTTCATTGCTATAACGTGTTCTTGTTGCAGGAGGAATCCTCTCTCTGAGTGAATGACTGAATCCTCTCATGCTGTCAGTCAGACTGAGTTACCAGAAGAGGCAGGACAGGCTGAAGTTGTGAAGTGTAGGTGAACCAGGAGCTGCCCAGGCCTGGGCAGACACAAAGTCCCCGCTGAGCTGCTTGCCCTGACCTTGAGCTGCCCTGTTTGCCAGTGATCCCTGACACAAGGTCCATAATCTCCTTTAGATTGTAGCTAGGATGGCGCCTGGCATTTCCTCCAGGTCCTCGTCTCCCTCCTGGATATTTTTGGGTTTCTGTTCTGCATTCAGACTACCTCATATTCCCCAGGTGTTCACGTTTGATGGCTCCTGCCTGGCTTGGCTGTAGCTTTTCTTAGCTGGAATAAATCGTCTGCATCTTCCTTCTATCATGCACAGCAGCTCAGGAGTTCTGGAGGGAAAATGCAGTTCTTGCTAATTTATTTTGATGCGTTGAAACACTGTGTGTTGTTCCTAAGGTGCGTTTGAGATTGAGAAAGAAATCTAGTAGGATAAAATGTATCAAGAGGGATGGGAATGCAATCCCCCAACAGGGAAAACTTTGTGACCTTGGATACCATCACAGATTTTTATCAGAGCCAAGCTGTTATCTCTGCCTTAACTACACAGTTCAGAGCCAGCAGCTGCCAGTGCATGACCAACAATAGCTGAAAATTGGTTTTTTGGTTGCTTTTGCATTTTCTGAAATTTCATTTCTTTGTTAAACATTTATAATTGTTTCTCCCAGGTTGTATTTAATGTGCTTCTGTTTTGCCTGCCAAGCTTGTAGGGAAATTTGCTCAATCAAATGCATTAGCACAAGATCTTTCGTTAATCCTCCTTGTAAGGAAATAAAAAAAGAACAGCTTGGGTTCACTTTGCAGATGGGTTCATGTGTCCTTTAGAGAAGTAGTGTAGATTTTTTTTTTGTTTGTTTCATCCCTGCCTTTCTTCCTTTATATATGACAGGAATAATTTGTAGCAGTGATCAGGAATAATTTGTAGTAGTGAGCAGTGACATTGGCAGAGTGTTTCCTTCAGAAAGAACACATGGAGCCTCTGGCTTCAGAGTCACTCAGTCTTTCCCAAAGAAAGTAACTTTTCAGTAGCTAAAGTATTTTTTCGTAAAGAAAGGATGGGCATTCCAAAGATGGGCATACATAAAGATATCCAGTGTTTTTATCAGGCTGTAATCTGCTTTAAGGCGCTGCATAGGCTCTGAAGTGTGATCAAACAAGGCTAAAATCTCATTTCTGTTATGGATTATGTGGCAGATCAAAAGTCTGGTGTTGAAGGAAGAAAGATACTGATGTTACCCCAGGATGAAAGCTTGCCCTGTGACATACTTGGGAGTAATACCTCTGAAACAGCCTTTCTGAGGGGGAGAAGAGGACAGTGCTTTCTTTCTCCTGTGCTTGTTTCTATCTCTGGAGGTGCTCTGGCCCTCACTGTGTTCCCCTCACATCAACCAGGCCCAGGGCTCCTCAGTGAGTGCTGTGGGTGCCTCCCTGGGAGCTGCACTGCTGCTGTCAGGCTCTCAAGGGGGAAAAAGACTGTAATTTCATTCTTCCAACAGCATATGCTGCATAATGCAGCTGGAGTGGGTTGTGAAACCAAATGACCTCTCAGCCACAGTTGTGTCAATTCTTAAAATATTTCTCTATTGTAGTGCAGGCAAAGCACCTGCATCAGGGTCACCTGTGTCATGGACAGCCCCTGGTGATTGTTCAGTATGGTTTTAAAGTCTCAAGCCATTGCTAATAAATCTTTACCTTAAATGGTTCTGTTGCTAATGTCACTGCTTCCCATAGTTCTTAGTGGGTTTCAGGGAGAACATGAACTGTAGTAGTAACATTACTTGTAGTAACTAACACTGGCCCAGAGAAAGTGTGGGATGAAGGTGGGTGAATTAAGAATCAATTATTGGCTGTTACAAATCATTGTTGTGCCTTGGTTTATATCAGGCTGAATGCAAAGTGCAGCTTCAGGCTTCTGCTTCCCAGATCCAAATAAACTGTCACCCTAAAAGTTATACTGTTTTTTCTCTTGTCTGTAAGCGTGACTATTGCTGAAACAGTGTCAAATTGCTGCTGGGGAACGGGAAAATGTAGGGGTGAAATAAGCAGGTTAAATTCTGTGATAGTAGAAATTCTTGCAGGTTTTTTTTTTTGTTAATACTTTCTTAGGCATTCTTATGTAGTTTCAAATAATTAGCTGTACTTGAGGGTGGCATAAATATGCATCCTGTTTACAAAAGGTAGGCTGTCTGGATGTCATCCCAAATAGAAGTCATGGCCAAATGATGCCCTGATTGCCTGGTTTTTAAGTTACACATATTTACTAGTCTTGTACTTGGAATAAGTTTAAAAATTTATTTCTAAGTAGAAAAGAGTTTATGAAAAAAATGATTGTGTGCAAGTGTGAATGTAGCTTATCTAAGCTCTATTTCCAGTAAATGTAATGAAAAAGTTCGATTGGAGCTCAAGGCTTCATAATTTCCTAACCACTGACTGGGAAAAGACAAGGGAGGAAGAAAGAGGTCATCAAGATCATCTGGAGCAAAGCCTTAAAATGGAATTTACTTTGATTTCTCCAGATCACATTGATTTGCAAAAAGGTTTATGCAACTCCAGTTCAAAAGCGGCTTTTGGGATGTCAAGGGAATGTATCTCTCATGGCATCTTCTCTCTGGAGAGTGTCTCCTACAGTTAAGGTCATCTAAGCAGTGCAAGTTTTCTTTTATCCCCCATATATGGGGCCCTTTGAATGGGAGACTTGTATTACTTTAAATTCCCATCTTCACCTCTCCAGCAGTGCCCCCAGTTCCTGGGACAGCTGCTCTGAGCTTTCAGAACAGCCAAATGAAATTGGTATCACTCACTCCAGCCTTGCTTCTGCCTGTGGATTTAAGAATGAGAGAAGATAAGCCATTTCAGGAATAAAAAAATTGATGACCTCTATTTAAGAAAACTAAAAAATTCAGCACTGAATTGCCTGTGTTGGCCCCTGAAATTCTGTGTTTCTAAGTATAAACTTTTGGAAGTACTACAAGCACCTTGCACACTCTGTTACTTTATCTCTACAGAGTTTTTGTGTTTAACTTAAAATAACAATCTGGCCTTCATGGTTGTTACAAGTTGTATTTCTAGCTACTGACTTAGTTCTGCTTAGAGGGAGATGTATGTAGTTACCGAACAGAATAAAAATTCTTGGGTTATTTGGTAACTCAGATTCCAAAGTGTTCTGTGTTTTTTTTTCTTTTCATACTTCTGCATTTTTAGCCACACTTCCTTAGACTGCTTTTCTCAGGTTAAAAAAGTAAAATATATCTAGACCATAGTTGTGGCCCTTCCCAGCAAATTTGCTAGTCCGGTCTTCAGTTACATAAGTTACATAATCCACAGTGGGAAATGAAATAAGGCACCAGGCAGCTTTCTATTATTAATCAATTTTTTTTTTCGATTGATCAGGGTTGGCTTTGAAACAAGGAGTGACCTGGAAGAAAAGCAGCTTGATATTCCAGGGCTAATTTTTTTAAATTAGTCCAGTGTGTTTTGAAATTATTGTTCTCCTTTCTTAGAAAAAATACTGTTTTGATTTTCTTGAAAACAAGTTAAAAGTTACTAAGTTTCTATTGAAATACCAGTTTCCTTGTAGAAATGTTTTATTGCATTGGGATTTTCCAAAACTTTCTTAGACTGTTTTCTTCTGACTCATAGAATTGTTAAACTGCTTCTGTGTAGAAGATGTGGAGAAAATTTGGTGATTGCTGTTTTAGGGAAGAGCTTTGAGATAGATTTGGAGGATTTGTTCCAAAATAGGATGGGGATGCACTCCTGCAGACTAGGACAATAGACACTGTTTTCCAGGGAGAAACAAGTACTTTTGGTTTTTATTCCTTCAAATGTTTTGTGATTTAGAGTTGTCCGGTTGCTTACAGAATATAAGAGAACAAACTCAATGAGCTACTGACTGCCTTACATCTCACTAAATCTGGGTGACTTTTCTCACATGAATAATCATTTCCTGAATTCCTTTGTGTTCCCTCACATTAAGTCAAGGCTTTACCAGATACTGTTGCTCTTTCTATTGTTCCCTGACCCTCCTGTGCAATCTCCCACTTCTCCACCATATGGTGGATGCAAGGTAAAGTCAGTTGTTGGCTTTCAGGGTATTCTTATTTTATTTGCCTCCTACTTGAACTATCTTTTTATTTAGGGAAGGCTCTAAGTTCCTGTAATAAGAATCTTCTGTAACTCTTAATCATTTCTACTGCCTTTCTCTAGGTGTTTTCTTTTTATGCCTCATCTTTTCAAAGCCATTTGATCAGAATTAAGAATAATGTTGTATCACTAACTGTACTAAGCTTTTAAATTTCAATTTATTGCAATTTACCATAATTTTGCATTGACCGTTTATTTTACTTGAATTGTGTACAGGGAATGTCTTACGCTGAGAGTTTGTCTGCAGATGCCCCCTGTAATTTATTATGCAGTGGTGAACAAGCACATTTAACTTAGTTTCAGGAGTGTGTACACAAAGTTTTGATAGCTGGTTTGTTCACAGAAGACATGCAGACTCCATTTGAGTGTGTGGCTGAAAGCTCTTTTCTTTAATTGAGATCTTCTTTGTAAGGAACTTGTGTTTGTTGAGTCTAAAGATTCTCATGTCACTGCATGACAAATATGCAAAATAGCAAAGGAATTTTATATTTTACTTACTAACTGTTTTATATATTTTTCAAACGAACAAAAAGGAAAACCATTTGTAAGACTAGAGTGTATTTATTTTTTTCAATCTGTCAAACCTTCCAGTTTATTTTGTCATTCCTGCCAAGAGCCTTACACAGATTGACAGGAATGACTTTATCCTGAAGAATTCTCACCGGCCTACACTTGCTTCGTCGAGTTCCTCAAGAAAATATTACAGCAGACTGACTTTCTGCTTGGGTTTATTATCAGTTATTGAAACAAGACTCAGTGGTATTTCAACATTTGTAGCTAAGAAATTAGACAATGTCTGACCATTTTCCTGAAATAGTTACTTCTGCGCACTTTTCCCCTGGAAAATCACAATGTTTATTTGGATCAGCAGTGCCTGAGAGGTATTTAGGATGAAGCTTTCTGAGCACTTAGGAGTTTACCAGCTGTTAAGAGTTAATTTTGTTGTCACACTTTGGTATCAGAGTTCTGTGAGAGCTTTTGATTGACTATGATTAATGCTGCAGAACTTCAGAGAGGCACTGTTATTAATGTGCTGATTGGCATAAAGTTATTCTAGTGAGAGTATTATAATAGCTGAAAATCCATCATCTTGATTATTACTGCTGCAAAATGCCATGGAAATGAGTAGTCAGCTGTACATTATTGTAACTCATGTTGAGAGCCAGATGCCTCACTCGAGTCTCCTCAGATATGGATCTCGTTTTGTTTGGCAGTCCATCAGAAACAATTTGACTGTTGAATAGGAAAGGCCTCGTGTTTGTAAAAGTGACTTGATTCATAGAAATTTGGGGGAATTTTCTCAGGCATCACCTTTATTCAGGGCTGAGTCCAATGCAAACTTCCATGTGTTGCTGCCAGTAAAACTGCAGGCTATGGAGATAGTGTGCAGCTCAGTGCAGTGATTGCTGACCTGTCTAGCAGGGAATTGGGATCAGAACGTTCAAACACCCACCTTTGTCATAGCTGGACCCTCAGCCAAGTCTTAGAGTTGTCTTGGGCTTTTCCTAAGGAGTAGGTCTTACCAAGTGGCAGTGAGTTGAGGAAAAAATGGACTTTCCTGCCAAGTGTTCCCTTTCAAGTTGTAGGTAAAGAGCAGCGAGTCCAGTGTTTCCGATCTTACAGACCCCGGTCAGGGATTGCAAAAGCAAAGTGGACTTTGTGCTGAAACTTAGCTCATAGCTCCCAAATCCCAAACTGTTCCGTGTCACCCTCTGCTCTCCCCACTCAGATACCAGAGCTGGTTTTGTTTTCTGGCTCTATACCTGCAAATCAAATTGTCTGAGTTA
Source organism: Pardalotus punctatus (assembly GCA_013400915.1). Taxonomy (NCBI): domain Eukaryota; kingdom Metazoa; phylum Chordata; class Aves; order Passeriformes; family Pardalotidae; genus Pardalotus; species Pardalotus punctatus. Next base: position 13,766 of record VZTX01010343.1, on the reverse strand, counting down.
CGTTACAGGACATTTTATTTCTGTAGTCTGTTTTAGTTGATGTTTTATGCTGTAAACAGGTGCGTGCAAAAAAATTCTAGAACTTTAACACGTTTAGATCGAATTAGGCTTTCATCTTGCACATAACAGTTAACTGAGCAAAAGACAAATACATTTGTGCTCTGAGATTTGCTGTCACTGTTTGAAAAATGGAGGAAGTTGCTGTTCTCTGTAGTGACTTTATGAGCCTGTGGCCTTTCTTGGTGGCACAAATTAAGCAGGTAGCAGTTTGCTCTTGTCTGGTTTGGGGCATACTATAAATTTAGAACTTGTGTTGTCGGTCCTGTTAACATGAGCAGCAACTGTTGCTGTTGTCCTGTAGCACGGTCCTTTTGAGAAATGCACTGATTGGGCAACTGGAGGATTACAGTACCTTTGGAAATATAATTCAGTGTATCTCATGTTATCAGAGAAGGCTGACAAGCATTTCTCTAAGAAAGTATCAGTGGGCTGTGGCTGAAATGAATGAAATACTTTGTTTCACTGAGGAAGTGAAGTAAATCTTCCACATTTTCCCAGCAGATAAAAATGATTTGGTGACTATATTGTACATTAAAATGATGAGTTTACATAGTCATATATATCCTCGTTTATCTACTTTTATAAAGGACCTGCAGTGATACTCTGCCGTATGACCTTGGACTTGTCACTCTGAAGCTGGAAAGAAATGAGTCTTTCCAAATGTAATGGACAGAGAGAAGCAGTTTTCATGGCGCAGATATGTTGTGACAGGAGTTGGTTATTAACAATTAATGTTCCTTGCTAGGTTGGGGACCCAGTTGAGAAGATGCTGTAATGTTTTTAATGGGGACTGATGGAAAAACACTGCATACTTACTGTAGTAGGTAATTGGTTGTACTGAAGAAATATAATAAGGTTAAAGGAAAGAAATTTGGAAATAGATGTCAAAGGGGTGAAGTACATTGTAAAACACAGAGGGTTACTGGGAATACTTGTTGGAGAAAAATTTCTGAGAAGTGGCATGTTGTAGATATGGTAAACAAAAGGATTCATTTGGGTAAAAATGAATAACAGGACTAATTTGAGGGACTGTAACTGAAAATGTTGAATTTGACCTTGTAGCAGTTCTGAGTGGTTTAATTTTGTCCATGGGAAGTTTAAACTGGTGGTAGCACTGTCTGGATCCTGTATCTGTGAGAGGCCTTGCTCTTGTTTCCGCAGTGGTGAGGACTCCTGTTACAGTAATCCCAAGGGCTCCTGTTAGACACAAAGGCAGCCCTGTTTCCTGGGAATTGTAGCCTTTGTACAGCTGTGTTCTCCAAGCAAAGCCATTGCCCCTGGCTGGGCAAGCATTTGGATCAATGGTTTGGGTTTGGTTTTCCATGCAGTGACAGCTTTTCACTAACTTCATGTGAGTTCTCGCAGGCATGGAGAGGCGAGATTGCCCTGGATAGCAAGACACTGCCTTGATCAGCTGGGTGTGAAGGGCTTTTGGGTCTGCAGTGGACTCAAAAGTCCTTTTTTTCTGTTCTTTTTTTTTAAATGTCAGTTGTTGGTGTGACTGTTGCTGGATTTGAACATACCTGATTTGTCAAACGGCAGAATAAAATGGCAGGTAAAGGCCTAAATAGTTACTTTTAAAGATAACTTAGCTAAAGCCCCAGATATTTTTGTCCTCTCAAATGTTCAGTGATCCAAATAGGGCCATGACAAATATTTGGGTTATTTTTTACAGATAAAGGCAGACTGATCTAGTAGTGATCATTTTAAATTTGCTGGTACCAGTAGTTGTGTGAGGTCTTTCATTTGCATTACCTTGTAAATGCTACTGTCAAAATAGGTGGTATTTCCTAATTATCTGAGAGCAACTTCATTTCACAAACATTTTGGGGTCAGCTCTAGTGACTGTGAAAGCAACATTTTCTGGGCTTAGATAAAAGCTCTGATTGGTTAAAGCAGAGATTTAAATTTAGTCTAATTCTCTGTATTAAGTACACAATTTGGGTGCTCTATTTTTAACTGAATTTTATATTATAACTGGCTAAATATAGAGACCAGTTATTTCTGGAAAGTGTGTGTGCCAGCTGACATTTCTTTTGCTGCTGCTTTTGTCTTAATACTTAGCAAAACAAAAGCGCATGGAGTAGAAATACAAAGAAGAATGTTCCTTGTGTTTTCTGTCCTGGTATGGCTGTGGAAGCTGTGGCAGCCATGGAGCAGCTTGTTAGGAATTTTTTAGTGAATGAGGGGAGGCTGTGTGATTAGGGAGGGAATACACCAGGAGCTGGAGTGCTTGAGAAAGTCTAGAGCAAGTTTGGTCATGTATTTGTAATTGTTTTAGAAATACTGGTGTAAGGGCAGAAATAACCTTTTCAAATCTTGCTAAGGTAGAAGCTGTACATTTAGTTATTTACACTTAATTGTTCCATCACAACTCTTGTGTGGGTTAAAATTGCATGGAATTAAACCCTTGTTTGCCATGCCTTGTAATTGTTGGGTGACATTCTGTACTACTTAAGTCATTATGGGTGAGTAAGTCATGTAGTCTATAAACTTAAGACTTCCTGGGATATGCACTCAGGTTAGTCCAAAGTCAGAACGTGCTGAGGATTGGAATGAGATGCTGCTAGGGTGGATGGCATACTGTGACAGACAGGTAGTATAAACTGCTTTTGTCTCTTGTCTGGTAGAGAGTTATGGTACATAATTTGATTTATGAAACGTAACTTGTATGATGAAGACTGGAGATAGCTTGTAGTTCAGCTTGCAGGGATTGGTGTTATGTCACACATTTAACAAAGGCTTCCCACTCAGAATTCTTCACCAATTTTTTTTAATCTGTTTATCTGAATTTGTGATTAGTGTCAAATTTTCTGCTCTCATGAACTCCATATAATGGCAATATATTTCCTTTTGCTTCTTGCAAACTTGTTGGGTCATTTCTTTCTCGCACACCTGTGGTGCCATCCTAACATTTTTTGTACTGACTATCATAATTTCAGAAGTTTGTGGTGAGACACAGTAATATGATCTTCAGTGCTATCATTAAAGTGGAGACTTTGCCAAACATTTGCAGAAATTGGTGTTTTAAATAGCCCAGCTCAGAATTTTCTTACGCTTTCCATGGCAACAAGTTCATCTGTTATGCAAATGTCACGTTAACAGTCTCTGTCAGTGCATGGCTCTGTCTCTTTTCTGCAAAGAGGGTATTTAGTGCTCGGTACAAACAGTTGCATACACATGCACAGTTTGATGGATGTGTCTCTGTCTTCAGGTGGCCTGGAACACCTTCCCAAGGCAAGACTTTATTGTGCCTTTTATATTGTGGTTGGAAAATGCAGTGATTAAACGGCTGCTCTTTGTGATTGAAGTGATGGTTAATGGGTAGCAGTAGGCTTATACAACAGGCAGTTTGGTATTAATAGAATTGCTGTGAAGTTTGGCTTCCTCTTTCTCCTGCTCCTACTGTGTAAGCTTGAAAGTGTCTTTTTATGGAATACAAGATGCGAGGTCTTCTGGAATAAATCACAGGAGAACCTTTGCTCCTTGCATTTGCCCATGTTCTGTAGATAATTCACAAGTCTTTTCCATTTTTTCCATACTACATAGCTGTATGTATTTTGCCTCTCCAGCTTTAAAATTATTTGATACATTAGGTCTGGACAGATTGACGATACAGAACCAAGATCTTCTGCAGCTCTGAATTATTCTTGGGGTTCTTACGAGATGGTGGTTAAAATTCTGTTGTGATGGTTTTTGTACACTGTGAAACAGGTTGTCTCAATTTTATGTTTCATTTGCTTAACAATACCAGAAGTTATGCCTACACAAACTAGTTGTATCTGATAACTTTATAATGGTGTTTCAAGAAGTGTACTCCACCAATTACTTACAATGATGACAGATTGAAGAAAACAGGGTAATAAAAAAGCGTTTGCATTTTGCCTTTTTCTGCAGGTTTTCATACCTACTTGACAGCATTGTTGAAAGAAGCCTCTTAATGATACTGTGTGTGGAGTCATTCATATTTAATTGACATCCCTTTTAATGAGGTGTTTGTTTCAAAAATTGATCTGTGGCTTAAATTTAACCTTGCTGGAATATGTTAAAAAATGTGCTGACTCTGCTTCCCTTTTTTCTTTTTTTTTAAATAATGTTCAGTTTTAGAAAAATACAGTATTGAAAATGGAGAAGTCTGTGCATGTTGTCATACTTATTCTGTACTTTTGAATCAGCAAGATGGAAACCTTCCTGCCTGGGCTGGAGTTTCATGTTAGAAAGTTTTTCATGTGTATGTGCCCACTATTGCATGGGATGGTCTGTAGCCAAAGTGGGAAATACTCCTAGTACAGCGTATCTATCTTGCACTGACAAAGGAAAAAAAATAAAAGCTTTTTCTGGCTTGTGGGGAAAAAAAACGCCAATTATCACCAAACGTGTTCTGTGGCATCACTGGAATTTCTGAGCCCTGAGCTCTTGAGAAGCCTCTGTTCAGGTTTTGTAGTGTGTTTAGTTGTAAGGGTGTTTTCCTCCAGAGCACTTGGTAGCAGTGCTTTCATGTGTTATTTCGTTTTAAGTTGGGGTGCTTTAGGGTTCCAAAACCGTTCCCTCCCCAGGTAATGACTGTGTCTGTTCAGAGGTACTTGGAGTTCCTCAGCTAAGCTTGCTGGAATCCATTCAAAGCGGTACTTAAATACAAGTACTTGAAAGGAACTTTGATATATTGTTGTATTAACAGTAATATTATGGAAGAAATATTGGAAGATGATGTTACAACATTTAAGCAATGTTTGTTTAAATAAGACAGAATCATTGAGGCTTTTTCTTTCAAGGTTTTAATTTTTTTATTCCTAGCATGAGATTACATTTTTTACTATTTTTACTCTTGCTTTCTTTTTCTCCAGTGATTTTCAGGGTGACATTTTGAACCTCAGCTATCCTAGATCCTTTAAAACTTTGGACAGCAATTTAAAAAAAGGTTTAATTGGCACAGTCTATGAGCTGGTAGATGCTGTGAGTGAGACAGTGAGCCGGATGCCGGAGCTGTAAGGCTGCAGTGCTGGATGGGCAGCAGCAACCCTGTGCGGTCTCCCCTGAAATGTGGCCCTTTGCTTAGATATTGAAATAAAATATTTGCATAACCTTTTGGGTTTGAGGTCATATTTTTGGCAAATTTCTGTAATCCCCCTGATTATATGAATAATCCTCTATACATTTGTTTATATATGCACCAGGCACGTCATGCCTACCAGCTTTCCCTGAATGCTGGGGGTTCTTGGCAGTCTCAGTGGCTCAGAGCAGCCCTTAACACACAGCTATGTTGCCCTTTATTTAGCCAGGTGGTTTTTGATTTGGCTTTGCTGTGTGAGCAGGTGCTGGTAGAGAATAATGAAAGGTTTTGTAAACAATAAAGAACTGAAAAAAACACACAAAAAGCAAAATGAAGACACTTAAATGCAAACAGAGGAACATATCAAAAGAATAGCCTTAATATTCACATCTTAATAATGAGCATTTTGAATTAAAAAGCGTTTTTTGGGTCTTAGTTACCTTACTGTTTAATCAATTCAATTTATTAAATATGTAAGGCCTTTAACACCCATGTGCTGTGCCATTCACAGTTGGACAAGATTCTAAGAAGCAGCATGTTTCTGCATTTTGTCGTGCTCCTCTAGCCAACACAACTTGGATTTAATTTTTTGAAGCAATTTGTGCTGTTCTTTTGGATATAGCATTTTGTTTGTGAAAAAGGCATTCATGTGTTCTGCCCTGTCTGCAGAACAAACAAGTCAGATTTTTACTGATGCCTGAAGGCTTAAGGAATTTATTTTGAAAAACATGACATCAACCAGCATTCTGCTACAGGAACAGATGAATTCTGGTGCACAGCAAGCTGTTTCTCAAATTAAAATTTAATTTGTATCAGTATGTTAGAATTCATTAATCAAAAGAATGTGTAAATGATTGTGCAGTCATTTTCTGCTGAATTTTCAAAAAGAATGTTTTAGCTTGAATATTCATTTAACCTTTATTTCATTCTTTCCAATGCCAAAGTACTGATTTTTTTTTCAATAGGAGAAAATAGATAGAAGTTGTTTTATAGAATAGTAGCAGCTATTGCATGGGATTGATTGACTTTAATCTGAACCAGTTCCAAGGGATTTAAGTAGTGAGTTTATATTATTACACTGTAAATTGCAGCATGAAACTGTAGTGGTGTCGGAGTGTAATGTGCCAGTTTGTTTTTCCCCTTCAGCCACAGCCTTGCCAGGTTCTGCCCTTGTCTGTGCTTTAAGAATACTTCTCAGGGGGTCTCTGAGGAAGCTTCTCCACTGTTTTCCAGGGAGTTTGAGACTTGGGCCAATTTCTGTGGTCCTTTTCAGCAGCAGCACACCTGGGGTATGGGCTGGCTTGTGTTGCTGGGCTGCAGTTAGTTGTTGGCTGCAGATCTCAAAGAAGTAACAATAATTTTAGGTCATATCAATTATTCTTTTTCCTTGTTAACCCAAGGTTTTTGGGGAGGCAAGTGTCAACCTTCCATATGTCTGTGATTGAAGCAGTGTCTGAGCTCAGGTGTGAGTGTCCGTCTTACTTTATGATCTTAACTGTGAACATGTTTGGTGCTGCACTTGAAGGTTATTAAAGACAATGGCATCATGTACAATTGAGCAATATTTAATTATAGAGTTCAGCTCCAAGTGTATGGAAGGACTGTGTTAAACATCTTCCCTTCCGGCTTCTGAGTATGCGTATCCCATCTCACCAGAAATAACTCAGTGGTTTAACAGTCCCATTAGTTTGGTTTACAACAAGAGTCTGAGCACAGTTAACTGTAGGTTTTTTAGAAGTGTCTTGGTTTTATCACTAAATGAAGTATGGGCAAATAAAGATTACTACTCTCTTATGCTGTTACTCTGTAGTCATCTGAACTCCAAAATTAGTGGGAGTACTGATGATCTGGATACTGGCAGTAGCATGATGTGCCTGTTGCAGTGTTATAAAGGGATTGTAAAGGTGTAAAAGGCAGAGCTATCCTGCAACACAAGTGAAGGAGAGGAAAGAAAAATGAACCCTACTGAAAGTTGCAAGACAAGTTGCAAATTGATGACTTCCTCTTTTGATCTTCATCACTACAGACAAGTTCCTACTTTCCATCTGTTTCTTTCATTCATTTTCCTTTGCATCTTTCTTCTACAATTCTTCTGAAGAACATACACATATATTAAGTTCTGCCCTTCATTTATTCTTTTGTCATTGTTTCCATTTCACTTTCCCTGTGTTTCATTCCTGTATCTTTCTTGTTTAGACCAAGTGGAGGATCCAGCTGGCCGTAGCAGCCATGTAGGACCCTTCAGGAACCTGATGGTAAGTGCACGTGTGTACTTATACTCAGGCTTCCACCAGGTTCTGTGTTCAGAGGCATTTCCCTCTCCTGCAGGCTTCTGTTTGTTCCTGACCTCTGAAACAGTTAAAAAACTAAGGGACAGACCTTGGACTGCTCATTGATACCCTTTAAGTCAGAATAGTAGGTTGTGTTTTTATTGGAAATCTGCAGGAGGAAAGTTATGCACATTTTTCAGTTTTGTATGGATTTTAAAAGCACTTTGAGAACTCAGGGGAGAAAGTCTATCAATAACTGCTAAATGTCTTTAAAAGTTCCTGAACTCCAAATACATGAAAGCTGGTAGAGCATATCAGTGAAGAATCCCTTATTACTCTGTTCTTAAATTCTCTTCTTGGGTATGTGCTGTTGAACATTCAAGGCTGTGAAATGATGCATCTGGGACAGTCATTGTCATGTTTGATAGTGAATTCTTTGAACCTTATCAAAGAAAGCTGCCACCTAGAAAATGAACAAACTAAAGCTAGTAAAGGAGAACATCAACAATGGGTTGGTATCTGTCATTGATATGTGTCAGAAATTGATCTGACATATCTGAAATACTGTCCATGCACAAGAAGTTTTGTTCACTCCTCAGAGTAAGGGCAAGTCAAGTGCTGGATGAATCCTCTTCAAATGCATTGATGCTTAAAGGCCAAGAGCTTGAAATGTCTCATGCTCTATCACAGAGCAGGTTGCATCTCTTTCTAGGACTGTGGCAGGAGAACTTGCAAATGATCTTTCCATCAGTAGGATAAGTTATGTGACATAAGTACCTTGATTTTGTGTGAAAATCTGGCTATTGTACTTGGGATTTGTGTTGGTGCCATTTCATACTTTACCTCACACTTGAAAGAGCAGAGAATATTTCCAATATTGTGAGAAAAAAGAGTTAATTTGGTCTTGGTTTGAAGACTTTGACAGTAACCTGTTGTTATGCTGAAGTTCAGGGCTGCAGTAGAATTAGATCCAGAATTGCCCCATGACTTCATCTGCAATACATTGGACACTGCACCATGGGGGGAAAAAGATGTCTCAGCATGGCCAGGTTTGGCAGGTGAGAGGGGCCTGTGCACCAACCTTTTCCTTCTTGTTTCCAGTCTCACCTGTAGAGAGAGATGAATCAAGAATTTTGTTGTTTTTAGGTCAAGGTACTGATACTGGTCAACAAAAGGTTGACAGCTCTTAGGGTTCCAGGAGTTAGGTATCATTTGTTATGTCACTCATAAGGTGTATTTTGATGCATATTTCATTCCTAGGAATGTATTGAAATCTTACATTTCCACTCTTCCCTAGAAGTGGAGCTGTTGGATTGTCCTACTGTACATTCCCAGAGTGGTTTTAAGTTACTTGGGAGATGCTTCTGGAAACTTCTTTGATATCCTTCATACTCTAATCGTGGTAGTACTGGTTGTAATTACAAACGTTAGAGGTCCTGATAATAAAAGAAAATTGTGTTTGAATTGGACATTTAGTAGTCTGTCAGGTAAAGATGTGCTTAAACTTCCTTATGCCTGTGTGAACATCCAAATAAATACGTGCTAAATCTTCTGACAGTTGCAGGTGTTTGTTATAAAATCAAAATTGAATATTGTGTTGTTCAAGCAATCCAGTGCTGGTTCTTTATGTCAGGTTAGACATAGAGATCATTACAATATTTGAGGATATTCAGGGATAATTGCTATTTCCCTTTGGGAAGGATGTGTGTGTGTTTTCTGAAGGTGATAAAAGTTTAGTCTGAGTGACTGTTGTCAGGTTATGAGACTAAAATCTGTTAAATTGGATAAGAATATAAAAAAGGTTTATTGCATACATAAAACTGAAACATCAGAATTTGGGGATATCCTATGAAATCTGCGCTCCTTGAGGGGAAATACAGATAGTTATTTAGCTAGAATGTTCAAATCAAAACAAGTGTTTCCTTTTAAAGCTGAGCTGTCTGAGCTGTTCTCTTGGGGGTGTGTGTGTACTTGGAATTTCTCAGTTTGAACATTTTTTTAAAAGACATTTCAGTTTCTTGGCTCAGGATGTGAAAAATATTTTTGAAGGGTAAAAAGGAATTTGTTGACAGGATTGTGATGTAGAAGAATGTGCTTCTAACTAGGAAACGCATTTAGGATTGCAATGGACATTTCTGATCCGAGGGAAGTGGCAGTGTGTTATAATGTAGCATTTTGTGTGTTAGAGGGGGCAAAGGAGGAATTTGGATTGCTGCTTCTGGACAGTTCTTCCCCAGAGTTGTGTGTAGAACTGGAGTTTTTTCAATGGTGTTTTCTGTGTTCTTTGTAGAGAGTACAGCCTGTGCAATGAAGTGAATTGGAAAACCATAAATTTTCATTTGTTTTTACACACCCCTTGTCATAATTTCTGTATGTTACAGGCCTGAATCTATAAGATTAATGGCAAAAATTAGCAGTGTTTTGAAGGCAGTGGAAAATGAAGTTTTCAGTGTGTTTCCATCTTGCACTACTGGTCAGCTCTTTGCATATAATGCCCTTTTGGGTTCACAGTCCTCTGCAACTAATACATGCTGCTTCATTTTGCTAACAGAAAGTGATAACTGAAAGTGATGTTTGTGTCAGGACACAACAAAATACCTTCATCGTTTGCTGTTACCCAGTTCCATCTCATTTGGTTTTACTGCCTTTGCCATGTTCATCAAGCTCACTCTGCTTTCAGTCTTCTCATGATGTTAGTACTTCATTGCTTTTATCATAACTCTCTTCACTATTCAGAATGTTTATAAAAATAGAACAAACCTTTTTGGGTTTCTACTTCATAAGGTCTTCCAATTAACATTAAGTATTAATAGTAAATGAAGATTTCCTATTTTCTGTATATTTCTGTGAGATACAGGAATTTAATGGCAATATTAAGGCATTGGGTAACTGCATGATACGGGGTGCTTAACCCTGGGCAGGTAGTTTGTTCTTGCTTTGAAAGTGAGGAATATATTTCACAGTCTGAGGTTTTTTACCTGCATGCTGTCTGTTCTCCTAATTGGTCATTTGTATTCCTCAGGAAAGTGGGGTCTCTACCAGGACTGTGTTATACTCCAGTGCTGAGGGTTTAATTCTGCCACTCATATATGACAAATAAAAATTGTTGATCAGGAATAAGAAATGCTTTTTTCTCCCCAGGAAAGAAGAAGACTCAGGAAGGTAAAAACAAGGGAAAGAAAGCAACAGATACAAAACAGAAAAAGACTGATTTGGATTCTACTTCTGCAGATATGAGGGATTCTAAAGAGGGTGCGTTCTCAAGTGTCTTGTTTTTTCCTTCTGTCTGTCTTTTTGAATCAAAGGATGCTTGTCATGTTTAGTACATTAGCAGGTTATCTTACTTCAGTAAAGTGAACATGTTTATGTTGTTTACCTCAGTCATTTTACTAGTTAGGAACCTGGCTATTAGAACCATGTCGTTAAATGTACATCTCTGACACCTGGAAAAACTAATGTGCTGCAAAATTTAGACATAAACCCAAACTCTGTAGAACAGAACAGCAGAGTAAAGTTCATATTCTAAAGTAGTGTCTTCGGAGCTTAGTTACGAGGTCCTTATTTATTGCTAATTAACAGAGTCAGTACCAAGGGGGAAAAAATGCAGTATTAATTCGTTTGACCCATAACTTTTCCATTTCTTTCTTCTGTTGTCCTTTCTGCTTGCACAACACATGCACCACTGTTCAGATGTCTTATGGCCCAGCTAAGGAATGGAGAGGGATTTCTTGCTCTATAATGTAACCACTTAGGCAACATTGTGGGAATTTGCAACCAAGGTATTTTCCTAGAATCATCGTAGAATCACAGCACATTTTGGATTGGAAGGGACCTTAAAGCTCATTTTGTTCCAAACTCCTGCCATGAGCAGGGACACCTCCCACTAGACAAGGTTGCTTAGAGCCCTGTCCAACGTGGTCTTATTTTCTTCAGCAGTGGATACACCTGACAAGAGATAGGTAGGACTTGCATGCAGAGGTGGAAACATCCATCCACACCAGTAAAGGAGAAGTGGTGGCATTGTGTTGGGTCAGGAATGTTGGACATGTTGTGCTAGATGAAAAAGGTGTAGCGTATGCTGAAGTGTTCGGTAAAAATATCTCATGCTTTTCTTTATTACACCCTTGTGTTTCAGGTCATAAAGAGGAAGATGAAACACCTTCTGTTTCTGCTGTGCTGTCTCTGGAACAAACAGCTGTGATTCAGGAAATGGTAAATCAAGATGTACTTCCAAAGCTGATGATCCCCAGTCCGACCAATGAAGCACAAGTGGTAACTGAAGACAAACAAGGAGAAGCAATAAACTGTGCATCAGATGATTTTGATGATGACGAAGAAGAGGATGAGGAAGAGGAAGATGAAGAGGAGATAGAAGATACCAATATGCCTAAAGAAAATGCTGAAACACCTTTGATATGTGAAGAAAAGTTAGACTCTATGGAAGAACAAAAGAGTACATCAGAGGAATCTCCAGAAAGCTCTCCAAAGAAAAAACTTGTGGTGAAAATTCCTAAAGCCCAGGGGGAATCCAACGGTGATGTTCAGGAAACATTCATGTTTCCCTGCCAGCATTGTGAGAGAAAGTTTACCACAAAACAAGGACTTGAGCGCCACATGCACATCCATATATCCACCCTGAACCATGCGTTCAAGTGTCGATACTGTGGGAAAGCCTTTGGCACTCAAATCAACAGGCGGAGGCACGAGCGACGCCACGAGGCTGGGCCCAAAAGGAAACCATTCCTGACACTGACGTCGTCACAACACTTGGATAATGTTGCTGACAACCAAGTGATTGTGGAGGATGGTCTTAAAGATGACCTGAACGTTTCCAGTCTCGTACAAGACTCCGTTGTCTTGGATTCTGAGAAAGTTTCCCAGGAAATGTCAAACTCCGCATTTGCTGAGGAAAATAAGGAGCCCAAAGAATTGCATCCGTGCAAATACTGCAAAAAAGTTTTTGGAACTCACACCAACATGCGGAGGCATCAGCGTAGGGTTCATGAGCGTCATCTTATTCCCAAAGGTGTCAGAAGAAAAGGGTTCTTTACTGAAGAGCCACTGCTCCCGACAGAGCCAGCCCCAGCAGTCCAGAGTGTGTACATAGCAAGCACAGAAATAGAAGAAGAAGGGGAAGGAGATGATGTCTATCTTATGGATATTTCCAGCAATATCTCTGAGAATTTAAATTATTACATTGATGGGAAAATTCAGTCCAACAGCAGCACTAGCAATTGTGATGTGATTCAGATGGAGTCCAACTCTGCAGACTTGTATGGACTGAATTGTATTATCAGTCCAGTCACAGTGGAAATTTCCTCAAATTTAAAGGTTACACAAACACATGTGAATGAACCTCCTAAGGAACCACCTAGCAGTGGGAGCAGTGAATCCAAAAAGAGAAGAACTGCCAGCCCTCCTCTTGTACCAAAAATAAAAACTGAAATAGACCCAGAACCTATAACTCCTACTAGTTCTTTAAATCTTCCTCTTAGCATTTCAACAGAAAGCTTACCTTTTCATAAAGAAAAAGGGGTTTATTTGTCCTCCAAATTAAAGCAGCTTCTTCAGACACAGGACAATAAGAAGATAACGCCATCAAGTGAAATCCCTAAACTAGGACCTTCTGTTACATCATCGCCTATTTTGCCTCCAGTATCCAGTAGATTTAAAAGAAGGACCAGCTCTCCTCCCAGTTCTCCACAGCACAGTCCAGTGCTTCGAGACTTTGTCAAATCAGGTGAGGGAAAAACCGTGTGGAACGATAATATTCGGAGTTCAAAAATGCCAAAGTTGGAAAGCCACAGCAACTCACCTGCTTGGAGCTTGACTGGAAGGGAGGACAAAGAGACTTTGAGCCCTCTTTGCTTTGAAGAATATAAAATACCAAAAGACTGGACAGCAGCTCCAACTTTTGGCAACGTGTGCAACCAGCAGCCCCTGGATTTATCCAGTGGTGTGAAACAAAGGTCTGATGTCAAAAGCAAGACTCAGGTTCCCTGGGAATCCGTTTTAGATTTAAGCGTGCATAAGAAGCCTTGCAGTGATGCTGAAGTTAAGGAATACAAAGAAAATTCCACACAGCCAACGTGTAGTGGTGTTAAGAAGAAGAAACCCACCACTTGCATGTTGCAGAAGGTTCTGCTGAACGAGTACAATGGGACGGATGCAGCCCCAGACGGTGCTCTGGGCGTGGACAGCGCCGCCAGCCCCAGCAAAGCCCTGGAGCCTCAGGCAGAGCCCGACGCAGATCCTGCTCTCTCGGCATCAACTTCCACTGACACTCAGCCCCTCAGCTCCTCCGCCTCCCCTGTGCCACAGGCGTCTGCTGGACCTGCCGTGTGTCAGCTGCCTCCATTGTTAACGCCCACCAACCCCCCGTCCCC
>VZTX01010342.1:2911-13243 GCA_013400915.1 Pardalotus punctatus | reverse complement strand
CATTCTGTTCTGGGGTGAAGTGGGAAGAGATTTGGGGTTTCCAGGGCCTGGAGGGGTTCCAGGAGAGCTGGAGAGGGGCTGGGGACGAGGGATGGAGGGACAGGACACAGGGAATGGCTTCCCATGACAGAGGGCAGGGATGGATGGGATCTTGGGAATTGGGAATTCCTGGCTGGGAGGGTGGGGAGGGGCTGGGCTGGAATTCCCAGAGCTGCCCCTGGATCCCTGGAAGTGTCCAAAGCCAGGCTGGACAGGGCTTGGATCCTCCTGGGACAGTGGGAGGTGTCCCTGCCATGGCAGGGGTGGCACTGGATGGGATTTAAGGTCCCTTCAACCCAAACCATTCCATGATTCCGTGAGAATTTCCCAAACGCTCCATCCCGGTTTTCCCATCCCTTTCCCACCTCAGCTCCTGCTCCTTTTCCCCGCTGCCCTTTGTCCTGGCACCTGGCTGTGATTATTGTGCTTCACTGCCCTCATTTTTATATTCATTATTATTTTTATTACCCAAAATGGGGTTTTCCTGTTCTGATGGGTGCTGGGTGGTGGCCCCAGGACCCCCAGAATTTATCCCATGAGCATTCCTGGAAGAATTTCCTCCATGATCATCCTCAAAGATCTTCCCACCCCTTTCCATCTGAGCCCATTTTCAGGAAGATTCATTCATGCCATTGTTATTTCTGCCACAAGACAGAAATATTCTGCTTATTGTGAATAAAATGTTGTTATTCTGGAAAAAAATCCCTATCCAGGCCCTGTAGTGTCAGGAATATTCATTTTTTCCACCCATAAGCATTTTTATTATTTGTAATTAACCCTGAATAAACACAGCAAATAATCAGTGAGCTCCAGGGAATTATCTCTGGTGGGTTAAAGCAACAATTGGATGAAAAATACTTCAACCCCACAAAAAAAACCCTAAAAAACCCCAAAAAAGCAGAATAAGCAACAACATAAAAATCCTTTTCTGATATTGCTTAAAAATTATAAGGTTTGTTTTGGGGAGAAATCCATGAGGATGAGAGCCTGGTTTTTTTTGCTGGCAGAACTGTTCAGTAGCTTGATTTATTTTATTTATTAAGCAAAAATTGATTTAATTATCTGTTTATTCTTACTAACGACGAACACATAAGTTTATGCCTCAGCGTTCTGAGCTGCTGGCAGACAATTATGGATCATGGGAATATTTTTCTGTGGAATTTTATTATAAGGATTTTTCCTTATAATATTGTATTGTGCCCATACTTTTCTTTGTGTGATAAATACACTTTAAAATTGATAGTGTGAAAATGCAGGGAGGGCAAAGAACATGTGTAAAAATTGAATGAAAAATTAAATATAAAAGGAAATGGGTGATGGGGGAATGAAATGTCCCTGCTTTTGTCCTGGAGTTTTCTCTGCAGTTAATTCACTTTTTAAACATTTTCCTCCGAATGGAACATGGAACAGCAGAATGGTTCATTTTATCTTCCGGCAGGTGAATTAAAATTAGAATTAATTCCCTTATTCAGAGCTCTTTGTCCGTCTGTAAATCGTAATGACATTAAAAAATAAAAAAAAAGGAGTGATTTTCTGCACAAGCCAAGGGTAGTGAATTTTCTGTGAGGAGGAACCTGCACTGCTCATCTTCCCAGGACATTGATGGGATAAAAACCAGGGAAAAATCCAAAATTTCCATCTTAGGAATATCCTCTGAGACCCCTCATTGTGGTGTTGGAAGTTTGAAACCATCCCAGGAGCAGTGGCTAAAATGAGGACGGTATTTTACAGCTTCCCATCATTCTGGGGACGAGAGTTTTCTTTTAATTTGCCTTTTTTTTCCCGTCAATGAGATGGAAAAATAAAGGAATCAAATGGCTTTTTCTGAGAGGACAAGTGGCAATTAATTGGCCATTAAATTCAAATAACCCTGGAAGTTCTTATGGAGCAGAGGGTTTGTTTTGGGTTCTGCTGGGTTTTGTTTTCCTGGAAAAACTAATGAAAATCTTAATGAATTAAGGATTTGTTTGCTCCATGGATTAACCAGACAGCTGAAAGAACATTAATTGGTCAGTCCTCATTCGGGTCTATTCCATATTATTTAATGATACATAGATTTTCTCATTTATACCAAATAAAATACACATTAGAACTGGAGTGGGACAACTTTGAGTAAAGCTTTTGGAGGAAAATATTTGAATTTTCTTGCCACAGGGTAGAAGATATGCAATCAGACAAATTTTGCTCTTTAAATACAATCATGGCAATTTCTGCTCAGAGATTTACGGCAAAATCTGTTGCAGCCCTTACGGAGCAAAGGGCGGCAGCAGAAATAAAAAAACAGAACAAGAAAATCTTATTTATTTTGATGTAGAAATCTGACTCAGGTAGATTCGGATTCACACGAACATGAGCTATTTTATCAAGAGAAAAATGAGAAGCAGGTACTTATCTAAAGGATCCTTGTACGACGCTCGGGTCGTTGGTCATTAAATTTTACGGAGGTGTCGGAATTGTACGGCTGGGAACGGCCGAGCCATTCCCAATTCCCAATTATTTCCCCGAGGGTCGCCGTGGCGTCTTCTCCAGCCCGGTTTGAGATGTGCTCTTTAGAAATGAGGGAAGCAGATGTGTTGTCCTCCTAAATGTCCTCTGTTTTCGTGGATTCCCTGGATTTTCGATGCCTTGTGCCAACGGGAATTCACGTGCGGGCCGGGAAATAAAAAATGGGATGAACTCTGGGTGAACTGTCAGGGGAAGGGGGCCCTTCCATGGCCTCATCCCTGCGTGTCCAGGGCTGGAAAAATGACACATGGTGTTCATTAAGCGCTGCGTGCATATGTTAAATTATTTGGGGAAAAAACAGGGCATTACAGCGGGAATTGGGAAAACCAGGGGGTTCATTAATGTCTCATAATTGAGGAGAGGCACGGAATAATAACGGCCCAATCAGTGCTGGGTCAAAACTCTCCTCAGAGGGGGAAAAGCTGAAATTCTGGATGAGTTCCCAACAATAAAATCCCATTTTCCCAAGGTGCCGTGGGCAGGGCTGAGCCGCGGCGCCGCACAGAGCTCGCTCCGGGCCGACGCCGAGCGGTGCCTAATCTAGCATGGCAAATGTGCGGGGTGATGTCCCGGAGGAACTGTCACAAATCCCGCGGGAGAGGCTTCGGGAGAGCGGGGACACAATGGTGCAGATTGATGTCTGGCTTTATTAAAGCACAGTTTGGCGCACGAGGGACGAGCTCGCTCTTTCATGTCCCCAGCAGCCTCTAATCAACAAGTTTCTTATCAATACTTTTCGCACAGAAATACGGAATGCGGACTTGGAGGGAAATGGGGGGGAAAAAGAATCCTTTGGAGGTGCCCTTTTCACCAATTAGATTTTGAGATGTCGCTAAGCTGGGTTTTAATTTGGCCCGAGCACGCTTGGTTAATTGGGTAGAACTCATTTTTGTAATCAGGAGGGTTCGGAGCTTTGGTGCTCTGCTTTGGTCTCCCCCCACCCCCCCAATTATTCTGTGTAAAAATCTCCTTTCACAGCCAGAGCCGGGTCCTGCCCGTTGGAAAACCATGGGATTGTTTGGAGACCTTTTCCACACCATCCCGCCAACCCTGCCTTGTAATATTTTACTACTTTCAATATTTGTTGCTGTAGCGCAAATAAAGTGCTCCAGGATTTTACCCAGGATGACCTTGGCCTCAGTGGCTGTTCCTTTGAGCCTTTAAAAATGCCGAGGATCCTCCTGCTCTCGAGGTTGTCCCAATTTTCTTGACATAATAAAAATTTAACCGTAAAAACTCAACCCGTTCTGTTAAAAATGCTGTTTCCATGTACCTACCAAGCGGGAACGCTGGCCAGGAAAGTATTTTCTGCATGAGTTTCATGTCTTGGTTGCACATTAGATAATTTTCCAGCTCTTGTCACACACATGGAATACGTTACCCTGGTTTTTGATTTCCCTTCTTTCCTTGGCATTGTTTTGGCTGCGCTTCGTTTGGTCACACTGCAATATTCTTTCCCTTTTTCCCAGTAACTGGAATGCTCTTGCTTGGTTTAAATGTGAATAGGGAAGATGGGCCAGGGTGATCCCAATCGCTGCTGCTGCATGGAGCTGCACCAAAATTTAATTTAATGCAAAGACTCTGGTCCTTGGAATTTCGTTTTCCTTGTCCCCAGGAGTTCCTCCCCTGCCAGTGCTGTCCCCAACCCTGGACAGCAGTCACAGCCTCCCCGTCCCAAAATTCCTTCCCTGGCTGTTCCCCTTCCTGCTTTTGCCACAGATTTTCCCAAGGAGGAGGAAGGCAACGTGCCATCCACGGAAATCTCATCCCTGCCTGGGGAAGAGGAGCCCTTTCAGTTTTCCCAGTGAATTTAAATGTTTATTTAGGGCATAATTTAACTCCCTCCTCCCCTTGGCCACTGGAACTCAGTGACTGGGGGGTTTTTGCTTCTTATTAGCAGGAAAATCCCAGGATTTCTGTGCTCACGCATGGTTTCCTTATCCTCTGTCTGTGTGGAGCCGGGCTGTCTGGGGGCTCTCCATGCATTGAGGTCAGCCCGTGTGCTGAGGGGCTTCCAAAATTCCCAAACTGAGCTAAATCCTGATTTTCCACATCCCCCTGGGCTTGCTGCCTCCATTGCAGGCCATGCAAAACCCCAGGAATAGGTCTTGGAATGATTTATTGGATCATCCACGTCCATTTTCCTGCTGATTCAGAAGTGTTCGTGGTCACAGGTTTGAATATTCCATGTCATTTAAAGGAAAGAAAAGCGGTGTCCCTGCAGCACATTCATGCAGTAAAATGGGAATAATTTATGTCTACCTTGGAATATTTCACCTGCTCAATTTGATAATTACTTGGCAGAAATTATATTTTCTTATATCATGCCTTGGCTGATTGTTAAGTTCCTTTTTTTTTTTTTCTGTCCTTCAATTTTTTTTTCCTGTCCTTCATGCCGAATATTAAGCGCCTTAGATATTCCACTAAAATGTATTTATTCCATCTCTGTGTTTATCTGAAGCCAAACAACCCCGAGGATGAATAAAAACAACATTTTACCCCAGATCATTAAAAGATGAGGGACCTAAGAAAAGTTTTGCTGGTGGGACTGAAAATACGAGTGATTTAGGCTGGAAATAGAAGCCAAGTGCTGCCTGTAAAATAATCTTGGAATCACATCCTGTTGCAGCTTAAATTGCATCCGAGGGAAGGCGGCGAGAGAGGGAACATATTGTCCCCCCCTTCGCTTCCCCAGGACCGGGGCTTTTAGCTCAATGAACTCCAGGCTTTGTAATTAGCAGCAAGGCGATTAGATGGGCCACGTTCCTGGGAGTAATTAGTGCACTAATTGTGTTTGATTGTTTAATTACTCTTGCTTACTGTAATTGAGGAGAGGCAGCGAAGCCCTCCGCGAGAGCTCTGAGGTACAAGGGCATCCTACGTTATGGGGAGGGGGACACGCGTTTAACCATTCCTGGGGTGAAAATGCCGAGAAAATCCTCTAAATGGCAAGTGGAAAAAAAGCTGGATTTGGAGGCAATTCGTAAGAATTCCTGGTTTTGTTCATAGCCTTTTTAACGTGCGTGGTGGGAACCAAAAGGAAAGAGAGAAATAGAGTGGACACCAAAAGAAAGAGGTTGAGCAGGGTAAAAGAGAAGGGGGGAAATGGCAAATAAAGGTGGAGAAATTGCAAATAGTCCCAGGGATTGTTGTCCAGGATCTGGCACAGCTGGCCGATGGAAAACATTCCTTTGCCATTCCGATTTTTCTTCGGACGGTGATGACACAGGCAGAGAGCTGGGCTGGGCTTTGGAAGCTGGAGGAAGATGCAAATTAATCCAAACGTTGTCGATTCGGTCACGGAAACTCCAACCTGCGGCTTTGCGTGACCCGGGAGAAAAGCAGGAGGAAAATGTGTGGAGTTGTGTGGGAAAGTCGCGCTGGGGAGGTGCAGGAGGAGGAATTCCTGGAGGGAAGACCCTGCCTCCAGGGACAGCTCTTCCAGCCTCGCCAGGCCGCTCGGAATTCCCGTGGCTTCGTTTCCCACTGAGGAATGATCGCCCCAAGGCAGCGGAAGGCTGGCCCAGCCGACCCTGCACAGCGGAATTTGCCACGCTGGGATCGCCGCTTTAGGGCTCGGAAAGTCTCCTGCCTGCTGAGAGGGAATTTTTCCTGGCTTCTGCTGGCCTGTTTCGCTCTTGGTGTTGGTTTTGGGAGCTCGGAGATGGAGGTCCTTCCAAGGGGAAGGATGAGAGGGAATGGCAGGATGGAATTAGTAGGAGCTTGGAGGTGTGGCCCAGACAGGGAGGAGGAGATGGAGGAGGAAGGTTGAGAGGAGGTGTCAGCAGCATCATCAACCTCCTGGGACACCAGGAGCTTCCCACCGCTCTGGAAATGCAGGGAGAGCTGGGAAATACTCCATCCCCCGTGGGACAGAGATGGAGGGCACCGAACACCACAGCCTGGGCTGTACACGCGTGGGGAGATCCACGGAAACACTCCTGGATCAGGAACTCCCGTGCCTGGCTTCAGGCAAGGGTTTGTATGGGAAGATTCAGTGCCTGACTCCTTTTTTCCCCCTTTTTCCCCTCTGGAAATGGTGTTTTCCCTGCAAACTCGCAGGTGGAGGTGCCCAGCTCGCGGCTCTGGTGGCGCTCATCCAGCCGAGCTTGAGAGGGACAGGAGGGACAAAGCCACCCTGAAAAGGAACCGTCCCCTCCATCCACACTTCTGCCCCAAATCCAGAGCTCTGACATCCGGCCTCGCTCCAGCGCTCGCCGGGATGACGGGGACCTCCCATTGTCCCCAGCGCTGGTGACAACGAGGACGAGATGTCACCTCCTAATGAGACCTGACAAATGGGCACCCGGGCTGCAGCCTGGGGCCTCGAGTGGCTCCTTTCCACGGCGCCGTGGCGGGGCAAAGGGCAGGAGGGAGTAACGGGAACGCCTTCCCGGCCCGGAGGTGCTGCCGGAGCTGGGGAGGTTGAGTGGAGCGGGATTTCTGTGTCAGCGCCCAGGACCTTTCGCAAACGGACGGCACGAGCTGAATGCCGTGTGGCGGTGTCCCCGAGAGGGACGTGCCAGCTTCCATTAGGTTGGGATGAGCTCCAAGGGAATTCCGAGGGGGAAAAATACGTGCCCGTGCCCTGTGTTTGCTCTGCCACCGAGGATTAGCCCCGCAGGAGCTGCTGCGCCACCGGGAATTCCTGAAAATAGAATTACGTACGAAGTTTGGCGGTTTTGGCTGAAAGCCGTGGGTTAAAAGGGGCTTGTGAGAGGAAGGAAAACCCTTTACACCCTTGGTGAAGGTTGTTAGGGTTTATAGGAGTCCTGGAGAGAATCCGTCACTGCAGAAAAATGTAATTTTGTAGGATTTTGGGAAGCAAACTGAATTTTTTACCATTGTCTGCAGATTTTAAGACAGTGCACCCACCTATATATCTATATACAGATATCTCCTTGCTTATATTTTATTTTTATGTGTGAGTGTAGCACCAGAGAAAATGAGTGAGCTGAACACCGAATTAATATATAATTCATGTAAAATATTCTATCTAATTATTGAATATTAATTGGACTATCGAGTACGCAATATTACTTTTATTCTAAATATTTTTCGCCGCTCCACTCTCTGTGAAATATCATCACGACCTTAAACATCACCGAATATTTGCCCCGCGTGAAGGAAAGAACTGTGCGTACCCCTGTGCTCATTCTCCAAATATTCGTGGAATATTGAGTGTTTGGCATTTCTGACAGTGGATATTTCCATGTTTGCAAAAATTCCTGGTTTTACCCTTCCTGTATGTATGGACTGAGCAGGTGGCACGTGTTCATGGTGACAAACGGTGACAATAGTGGTGGCAAGTGTTTGCTCAGTAAGGACTTTCTGCTTCCCTAAATTCCACAGTTTAAAATCCTGGCCCTGTTTGCCTCGCTCTGGATAATTTTCTAACCCAGAGGATTTTCCAACTTTAATTCTTTGCCCGTAATTAAACCCATTTCAAACACTGAACGGAGGTGGGGGAGTGAAGCCTCTCTGTTCATTCACAGTTCTTGCAACTCATTAGAAGTTGGCAATTAAGGCCAGAGGAACGACGTGAATATTTTTAGGGAGCAGCTGGAGGGTTTCTGCCGCGCTTTCAGGATCTCCAACAGCCGCTTTTCCGAACCTGCCGGCTGAGAGCTGAACACACAGGATTTGGAGAGGGGCTGCACAAAAGGGACACTGGGAAAACCGATGTCCTCAGCTGGAAGGCTTTGATCAGTTCTGCAGAAAAAAAAAAGCTTTTTGTGCTTCTGATGAGCAAACCCAACCAATCCTGGTCTCGTTGGGAGCAATTCCTGCCATTATTTCAACCTGGCTGTGTTTTAACTTAAAATATCCCTATAATGGTTGGACTCGGTGATATTGGGAGTCTTTTCTGACCTTAATGATTCCACGATCCTATTTGCCCTTTATGTTGATAACTTGTTCATCACAGGCTGCTGATGAGACTTGGCAAGCTCCTCTTTTTGGGATGTGAATCCCCATTTTTTGGTCCCAAATCTCAGGATTGCAGCTGAGACCCAACAGTCTCACCCCAAACTGCAGATGTCTTGAAATGAAGAGTGGGGCTTGTAAAACCTGCCTGGTGCTTTTGGGGGATAAAAAAATATTCCCAAATTCCATCTTTTCTCCGAACATTTATCTCAGCAGCGTAAAGAGCAGATTCCAGGTGTGTTCCTGGCCCTCTCGCCCCGGTGGGCTCTTCTGGCTGGGGTTTTCCCTCCAAATCCCACATGGACCCATTTCTTTCCTCTTCCATGGGCTTGGGAGAGGTTTGTTTTACTTCCCGTCTGCCTCTAATCAGGAGCTCATTCTCCTTTGGCTAAGAGGCATCCATGGAGTAAATCCAATGGAAATTGGCATTTCCCTCTTCAGAAGGTTGAGCCAACAAAGTTGAAAGCACCGTGCCGAGCGTTACCTTTTTTCCTCGCTGTTTTTATGGATTTCGCTGTGTTCCAGTAAAAGCTGTTTGTGGATAACAGCACGGACAGCTCCAGCCTTTGTGCTGCTGGTCCCGGGTGGATTTCTGCTGTGGGACAGACATTTGGAGGTGACATCGCCGCCCCCGGCACATCTTTCCTGGGGAAAAAAAGAAAACAGAACAAAACCAACAAAACATATTTATTAAAGAGTAACTACCGCATATTCGAAGTAGGAAATATCTGGGTGTTGCAGATCTCTTGGTTGATCTGGGTGGAAAAAGCCCAATCCCAGCCCTGTGTATTCTGGATGAATTCCAAAGGAATCCGTCAGCTCCTGCCTGGCTTGGCAGCTGCATCCTCTTGGGATTTTCCCATCCTGTCCGATTTTTGAGGCACTTTCATAGTTTTTAAGGGTTTGTAATAATCTGAGCTGCATGTTTAATGATGTATTAGCCTTGTCTGCTCCTGGGTGGCTCCTCAGGGCCCGGGAGCAGGGATTGGGGTGCTCCTGAAAGCTGCTGGTTTTGGGATGGACTCAGGAAAAACCACAGCGGTTATTTGGTTCCGCTGAAATTACTTCCCATCAATCAGGGACACGGGAAAAATACACCAAATTGTTTATTAGTGGCATCGTAAAGGGAATAAATCCCTTTGGAGCACGGATGAGGAAAATCCAATGGTGCCTTTGTTCGCAGCTCTGGGATGGAGGCTTTTCCAAGAGGAAATGCCGAGATAAAATGAGTAGGAACCTCACAGGATCTTGGAGATGTGGCCCAGACAGGGAGGAGGAGTCGGGGGAAGGTTGAGATGAGGTGTCAGCAGAATCACCACCCCCTGTGAGAGCAGGCAACTTCCCACTGCTCTGGAAATCCAGGGAGATCGTTTGTCCAGGGCTTTTCCAGGGCTCTGGATGCCAAAGCAACCCCAGCAGAGGGAGGCTCGGGGCTGGGGCCATGGCCATGGCCGGGCTTCTCCTGGGTTGGTTTTGCCCATCTTTGTTCTCTGCCGTTTCCTCACGGCAAGAGGGATTGGGCGTCGGGATGGGCTGAGCAGGGAGCGGCCGGAGTGACCGTCCCTGGAGGTTTTTAGGGAAAGCCTGGCTGTGGCACTCAGTGCCATGGCCCAGGTGACCAGGGGGTGTCGGTCACGGGCCGGACTCGATGATCTCCAAGGTCTCTTCCAGCCTGGTTAATTCTGGGATTCTGTGCCTCTGCCCAGGTGGGGATTCTCGGCCGCCGCATGAGAACGTCCTGGCCGGGCCATGGCCTGGCCGCCGGGGTGCTGCTGCTGCTCCTGCTGCTGTCCGGCCGCGCTCCGGCCGCGCGGAGCCGCGACTTCACCGCCAAGGACATCGTCTACCTCCACCCCTCCAGTA
>VZTX01010339.1:161502-186159 GCA_013400915.1 Pardalotus punctatus | reverse complement strand
CACTGCAATTTCATCTGGTCCCTCCAATGCTTCCAGGACCTCCTTTACCAGTCTCTCATGCATCAAGATTTTAACCTTTGAGTTCAAATAACCTCTCTCCTGCCACATCTTACCCAATGTATGCATTATACCATAAGCATGTCTTAAGTCTGTAAAGACAGTTCCTTTCTTTCCTTTGAGTATTTCTAGGCCTCTTCTTAATGCACAGATCTCGCAGCACTGGGCTGACCATCTTGCTGGCAGTTTCCCCCTTTCCAACACCTCCATAGTCTTCCCATCCACTATTGCATATCCTGAGGCCCTCCTTCCCTCAATCACTCTTTAAGAACCATCCACAAACAGCATTTCTCCATCTGGTAAAGGCTGACCCAGCAAGTTCTCGCTTACTTTAGTCTGTAAATCTATTCATTCCAAACACTCATGTTAGAAACCTTCTGCCGGTTCTCCATATAAAAACTGGGCAGGGTTCTGTACTTTTGCAGTGGCCAATTCAAGATTTTCAGTCTCTGTCAATGCCAGTTCATATCTCAATATTCTACCGTTGGTGAGCCATTGGCCAGCTTTTTGACTCAGGATTGTCTTAATATCATGCAGGGAGTACACCTTCATTTTGCCACCAAAGGTCAACTTGCTGCCCTCTTCTATTAGCATCACCAGCACAGCTACTGCCTGCACACAGGTTGACCACCCTCTAACCACTGGGTCCAACAATTTTGACAGGTAAGCCACTGGTTTTCTCACTCAGCACCCCTGGATGAGCACTCCGTATGTCACTCCTTCTTCCACGCTGGTAAATAATTCAAAGGGCTTATTCAAGTCTGGTAGACTTAAAATGGGGGCTGTCCTTAATTTTTCCTTTAATTCTTTCAATCAATCATCATCTTCGGTGTTCCAATCAACAGGTTCCATTTCCACTAATTTATCATACAGGAATTTGACTGATTTTGTATATCCTTCTATCCATAATTTACAATATCCAATTAACCCAAACAATTTCCTGACATCCTTTTTTGTCTTTGGAGGTAGTAAGGATATTTATTCCTTGGACACATTCTGAATTCCACTTCATGTACCCTAAGTACCTGACTTCTGATTCAACAAACTCTGCAACTTCCCTTTTGATACCTTCAACCCTTTCTTTCCAAAAAAATGTAACAGGCCAATTGTGGTTCTTTTAACCTGCTCTTCTTCCTCCCCCAATACTAGCAAGTCATCTACATATTGCAATATTTGGGTGCTTTCAGCTGGTTCAAATTCCTTCAATAGGTTCTCTAGAGCCTGTCCAAACAGATTCGGGGATTTGGTGAACTCTTGAGGTAGACAGGTCCACCAAAGCTGTTGCTTATCACACAACCTATTCTCTGGTTACATGACCTGTAGCTGAACCTTTCCCAGAGTGCCTTCTGGTGAGCAAGAGTGAACAGAAATGAACAGGATTTAACAAAGGTGAAAAAGGCTCTTATTCTATAAGGCTTTTCTTTACCTCCCACATCTGGTATGATTACAAAACTAGATGTTGTTTCCTTACAACTTCCCAAAACTTTAACTCATTCTACTATTGATACCTAATATTTTTAGTTTTTTATATTTTTCATATATTTGTAGCTTTGTAGATTGCTAAAGCATAGCTGTAGCTTCTAATACTTTTCCTATTTTTCTTCTCTACTTCTAGGAACAATAAGCCAACCTTATAAACACATTCCTAAATGTTGTTTAGTCTTATTCCAAACCAACTACAATGATGTTCTGTTTTCCAACCAGAATGTGGATCAGACAGAACAAAAGTGGGGTAAAAGAAACCTCTGGACTGCTTCTAGTGGGGCAGGACCCCAGGAACTATTAGCTAACCAACTAAACTTTTAGTTGGACAGTATATGGTAAGTATACTAATCAACTACTGTTATAAAAAATTGTAGAATACCATGCACAATTTTCACCATACTGTATACCTGAAAGCTTTCAAGTAAAGTTTTTCTTTTATATTCACTCTAAAATTATTGAGAACATCTATTACTTTCTAGGCATCACTATGGGGACATGGACACCCCCCCCCCCCTCCTTTCACTCCAGTTATTCTAGTCTGGTCTGTTCCTTTCACACATCCATGGGAATTTTAACTAAACTTGATCTCTCAGCTCCCGATCTACCATGAATACATACTCTTCTTCTTAGGATCCTAATTTTAAATTTATCAAGGGCTCTTCAAGGTAGTTAGACCCAAAAAATAGAGCCCCTGACACCCCTAATCCTGGACATTGTTTCCTGATTCCATCATCTGGAATGTTTTAACCTCCCTCCATAATTCTGGATATTCTCTTTTGAAATGTCCTGCCTTTCCACAACAGAAGCACTTCTTGGAACTTGTCTGCCAAGTGGTCATCTCCTGTCCTCTTCCCTGGGGTCTTCTAACATTAGGCTGAGTGCTTCCTTATGCTACTCCCCTTCCTCTCCCAACCTCATTCCCAGGTTGATGCTTTTATTACTTGGTCTACAGTGGCCACCATTAGCTTCATTCTTCTCTTTCTCATGATCTCTCCTAACATAAACCTTCTAAACTTCGCTCAATAATTCACTCAATTCTTTATCACTCCAGTCCTCTGCTTTCTCCATTTTTTTTCTATCTGGCCACACTTCAGTAACAAAACTTACTTTCAACAGTTCCCAACTGCATCACTCTCAAGATCTATTCCTGAGTACTGCTACACATTCCTTCTAAGCCTCTGTAACCAGACAGTGGGAGGCTCATCCTGTGGCTGTTAATTTTCAAATGCCTTCTCAAAATTCTGCCCCTTTGGTGATGCTTCTCTTATCCCCCTAAATCACCAACCTTCTATAGTCTTACACATTATTCCTTCTCTCAACTGTATTCTGATTCCAGTTAGGTCTCAACATTGGAAATTTTTGTTCACAGGGTATTCCTCCTTGAACATCAGGTGGATTTTCTCTTTCCCAAATTCTTATCCCTGCAATTCATATAATTTATCTCTCCTCCAAAGTAAATAAAATCCCCAAAATAGACTGCATTTCTTCTTAAGTGTATATATTGGGACCTAAAGATTTATCTAATTGCTCTGCCAACCCCAAGGGGTCCTCTAATATGTTACTCATTTTTCTTTTAAATTCTCTTACATCGGTGCTAGTAGGAGGTACATTCAAAAATCCTATGCCCTTTGGAGCTCCTGGCACAGGCACCTCTTGCAAGGGAACAATGGAAATATTTGCATTAACATTTGAGGTTGTATTTGAAGGGGGGAATGGGGAATTTTGAATGTCTTTCTTTAACTGCACTAACTCTGCAATTCTAGTTCTCTGTGACAGCTGTTCTGTCATATCATGAGATTATACCATTTCACTAAAACCAGCCCCACCACATGGATCCGCCATTTCATGGGGACCAGCTCCACGATGTGGACCAGCCATTTCCTATATTTGCCCACCATTATCATTCCTTTCCCGCTCAGCTGTCACTTCTTCAAATTTCAGACCATTTGATCCTCCAAGGGGTCTCATTTTCTCCCTCTTTCTCTCCCCTCTAGTCTTTTTCAAGTCTTTAGTCACAAACATGGACAAATATCCCTTCCCTTCCAACAAGCAGCACAATTCGTCTCTTCTTGGTCATAAGATTCTTTTGCATTCACGCATCGATTTAAAGCCTTATGTATCCAATCTTCTGAAGACCCATATCTTGGCTAATATAATGGGTCTAGTCTAATGGGTACTTTAGTCCATTCAAATATCCAATATGGAATCATCTTTTTCTTATCCTTCCTGTGAGTACAAGACAGCTCCTGTTGTCCCCAGCATCCTCCCCCAAAGGACTGTCAGGAGGTATGCTCACTCCTCTTAGTCTTTGTCTCAGTTTTAGAGACAAAGTTTTCAGGAGGAGGCATTCCAGCATAGGGTACACCTCCTCCCGAAAGGAAGAAAGGATTTCCCCTCTTCCCTCCACAATGAAACAAATTAACTGCAGCAGGTGAAAGTGACAAAAAAACCAGAACTATTTATTAACACAAAAAACGAAACTAATTGTTAATACAAAGTACAACCAGGAAAAAGCAAAGAGGGGTAAAAGGAAAAGGGTGCCTGCAAGGAGCTGATACCAGGTTTCCCCGAGATGGCACCAGGGCCACCCTGCAGGCCTGCCGGGGCCACTCTGCATGTTCCCTGGGCTGGAAAGGAGGGAAGGGAGATAGGGAGACCACGGGGAGAAAAAAAAACCAAACAAACAGAACCCTTTTTCCAAGCTCTCACGGAAGAGCAGGGCAGAAAGCAGCGCTGCAGTCTCTTTATCCCGTCTCTCCCAGGCCGTTGGACCGAGCCGTTTTTTACTGACTCCTACAGGTGCTGGTTCCATTGAACCGACACTGGCTCCGGCCCCGCCCCCTGGGTTCATCTTAAGGGTGCAGTAGCCCTGGGCATTGAGCAAACAGTTAAGGAATAAAGTGGCTTCAAAATGCCACTCCAAGACAGTCTTCCCACTGCAGCTACTTCTCATCTCACAATATTCCCACAGGACTCTTTTCTTCCAAAACTGACTCGCTTCGTCTCTTCACTGACCATATCTTTCACAGAATAAAGGAACCAGAGTTAGAAGGACTCTACAACTGCTTTTACAGGCGATTTACATCTCTAGCATACATGCTCACTCACTCAGTCCTGCTCCCCCTGGCCCCCAGGTGATACTTAACAATCACTTTTTTTATGTTGGTCCTGTGCACAGCTGTTACCACCTATCACACATAAACTCTACTATCCCTCTATTCCTCTCCCTTTTTTGCTTCAGAAGTCGCCCGGCCAGGTCTCACCTGCAGATCCCACAAGGTACAGCAACAAGTCAAGGGCTGCTAAACTCGGCACAGCGTGCCTTCCCCCGCTCTTGATGTCCCACGCCCCAGGGACAGAAGTTAAGGATCCTGGACAAATCCCCAAATTGTGAGAAATACCTCCCTTTCTGACAATATTGAGAGGGGACAAAGTCTTTGAAGCAAACCTTTTTTATTAATATCAACAAATCACCTCAGTCAGGTGTGTTTCTCCTCTGAAAGCTGGACACATGCACTTCATTAAAATGGCAACCTTTCTATACCCTTTCATGGCCAAGGCAAATCCCTGTCCCCTTCCCCATTGGTTGGGTACCCAGAAACTTACACTCTCTCCCGACCACCTACCCTTCCCCAAAAACCTCCTTTCCCCTGCCCCCCACCATCTTTCTCCATTTTGTGGTTCTATCTTCAATTTTGTTTCTTTACTGGTTCCTGACAACACTTAACAGGTGCAAGAAACAGATCAAACAAATCACATCTAAACCACAGGTAACAAGAAGCAGAAAAGAGAATTAAGACTTTTCCTTCTTTTACTCTGTAGTCCTTTTGGGCTGAAGCAAAATACTACTTAATCTCTCACATAAACTAAAAACACCATTTTTATTAGTAAAGGACATTTTAAGAATCTCTTAAAGATACAGTATTCAGTACCTAAGCAGTTAGGTTGATTTACATATTAAAAAACTGGCAGAGGACTATTACACAACTAGTAGGATTTAGTGTTCATCCTTTAATGTTCTGTTAGGAAGTACTTCCTTTTGGTATTCATTAAAGGCTCACCCCGCAGCAGTCAGGTGCCCCACCAGCTGCAATATCCCCTATGTCTCACTCTGCTATTTCACTTCTTAGGGTGTTTCTTGGTACCCCATTTAGCCTCTGGAGCCTCTCAAGAGCTGTTTGCAAATCATTCTTTTCAGGGACTGCTTCCTTATATCCATACAAAATGTTGACCTAAGATAACAAAGTTTCTCTATTTCTGTAGAAGAAAAATAAAGGGAATTCTGGCACATTGGATGTGTTAGTTTCAACAGATGACTGCCTACTCTCTTTGGGAATTAGAGATGCAACTTGTGTGGTCTGTTTCAGTTTTCCTTCTCCAAGAATCTTTGGCCAGCGTCCACATGGCATGACTGACAACTTCTGCAATACGACACAGGATTCTTCTGTACATCAGGAATATATGAAGGCAGTATCACTCTGCTAATATTAACATTACGTGTCATTCACCTGTGATTCCACACTATCTGAAGCACACAGAAGCTGAAATTCCAGAAGAACTGCATGATTTTACTGCCAAGATGCTAGAACCTGGACAAGATGAGAAATTTTCAGGGCCACTCTGTACCTATCATAAAACATTTGAGGTTCACAAGAACAGAGCAGTGTGTCCAGACCATCATCAAGTTAATATTCAAGTAAATGTGACCCAGAATGTACCAGATAAAAGTATATAAACACCTGAAAGTGTGAAAGTACAGTTGCCTAAGAATTTTTTCCTTCTAAACATTTTTCATGTATTTGTAGCTTTGTAGAATGCTAATACATGCCTGTAGCTTTTAGCACTTTTCCTACCCTTTTCCACTACTTTTTACAACAATAAGCTAACCCTTCTAATACATTTTTACAATTATTTTTAGTCTTGATTAGGAGTTTAGCAAGAACATTTTGTTTTGCACCGTATATTGTAGGTATAAGAAAATGTACGGCTAAAAGATTAGGGTGGGCTCCAATGGAGCAAAACCCAGGAGGAAAAGACCTAACCAACCACTCTTCCAATTAGTCAATATTTGATAGATGTACTAAGAGATTAATGGTACAATAATTGTATAAATCTGATTCCATGTGTGCCTATAGCCAAGGGGGAACCTGGAAGCTTCCATTAAAGACCTGCTTTTTGTATTAGCTATAGTAAAATTGTCTGGAAAATGCTTTTCTTTCTCGATTCATGCAACAGTACTGCTGCTCCACATTGTAAATGCAGCAAACTTTAGCTGAGTAATAGATAAACAATCGCATGGCGAAGTTGGCATTTTATGGATTATGTGAGCAAACCCATTTTTCAGAAGGTTAAAGTTGTAGAAATTCCACCAAATGAGTAAGATTGTTTTGTTTGTAGTAACAATTAAATATACAGATGAAGGCAGAACAAATCAAGTTAGCAGCAATCATCTGCTTCAATTACTGGCAAGGTTTAAGAGTCTGCCACCTCAGTCTGAGAAATTTGTAGTTTGTACAGCAAAACTCACTGATAATGAAACTGAATGGAACCCAAGAGTGACCCATTATATTTATCACAAAAGTAAACTACATCATGCAAAAGCAGTATGTATCTTGGGAAATACAGCTTAGATTTACTCAGTGGTCTGGGTTACCAGCCTTTCCAGTATGATGGTGTGGCTCAGTGAATACAATATTCCTCCTGAGATTCTGTCTGTAGGCCTGGCAATGGACAATCCAGAACACATAAAAGAATTCAGAAATTGTATGGACACATGCAAGTATTGGATCATGCAAAAAGCTTGGAGCCTTTACTGCCTACAGTGCAGAACTCCTGCATCAAACTCCAACATCAGTAGCCCACATCACCTCCAGTTAGTGCATCAAGCAGCACTCACCAAGCAGAAGTATAAACTAGGATATAGCCGGTCTAGAGAATGCATCTAATCCACAGAATGCCAATACAATAAAATTCTACTAAAAACTCTCATTCTTCTAAAACTACTTCTGGGAACCATCCATGTGATGGTGTAGCTCAAACTAAGGAAGCAGAAAATTCTACCCTGCATAAGCATAATGCACTTGTTCAGGAAACTTAACTTTATTTGGCTGACACGCAGCTGCATCAGTCTGTATTTGTAGAAAAGTCTACATGTGTGAATTATGATTAAAAAGCTATTATTGTTCTCATGAAAGAGAAAAAACAAGCATGGTGCAAATTACTACAGTACCAGAATATCTATGCTCTCTTTGCATTTTGAACACCGGGTAGAGTCTGAAATTGAAAGCCCTCTCTAGATGGTACTGCAAAACTGCATTTCACTTCTGCACAGGCTGAGGAATCAGCTGACTGCTCAAAAGACCGCGCCACAGAAAGTGAATAGTTCGGAGATAAATCTTTCTCCTTTGACAAGAGTTATACTTCAAAATAGTGTCTCTTGCACCATGTGATCAAGGGAAACAGCTGTAACTGGGCTTTGGAATGGGCTGCCCAGGGAGGTGGTGGAGTCACCGTCCCTGGAGTTGTTTAAAACAGGACTGAATGCAGTACTCAGTGACATGGTTTAGTTGATAAAGTGAAGTCAGGTCATAGGTTGGACTTGATGCTCTCAAAGTTTGTCTTTTCCAACCTAGTTAATTCTATGACTCTTCCAGTAACTCCCCGAATACACTGCCCCTGAGAGATTTCTGTCCCTCCCGGGAGGAATGTGAGGATACCCATGGGATTATCTGGGCAGGGCGTCTCCTGGACCTGCTGATCCCCAGCCCTGAATAAAATAAAAACAGGGGGCTTTCCAGACCACCAAAACTCAATTTGTTGGTGTGGTAAGGAAACCAGGCAGTTTTGTGCCCTGAAACCTGGGGCTTGTGTATGGCACACGCTCTACCCCACCTCCCACAGAACCCTGGGGAGCAGCTCGGCAGCCTCGGATCCCCCCGGGGCCCAAGAAATCTTCATGAATCCGAGCGTGCTGCCCCTCAGCCTGCCCTCGGCTAGCACGGAGCGTGGCCGAGATGGGCGCGGAAGAAGCCGCGGCATTTCCGTAACTCGAGATCCCCGCCCGGCAGTGCACCTCCGGTGCCGGGGCCATGGCACGGGCGGGGAGGCGGGCGGGCTGCTGGGGAGAGTCCGCCGACGGACTAGCTGCTCCCAGAGCGAGCCAGCAGGCTGGCTGGCCGCTCCGGGAGCGGACGGTCTGGCCGGCTACTGAGAGAGTGCGCCAGCTGGCTAGCTGGCTGCTGCGGGAGCGGAGCGGCTGTGTGGTGGCTAGTTGACTGGCTAACTGGCTGGCAGGGCTACTGCGCGCACACTGTGGCCGCTGAAGGAGCGTGCGGCACCGCCCCCGCGCTCCCGTTTCCCGGGCGCGCCCCCGCGGCCAGCGCGCAGCCGCACTGCTCCAAAACAGTTTCTTGCTCACGTCGGAGAAGCCGCTTCCGTTTCCAACGCCGCATTCCGGCCACACCTGCCCGTGCCCGAGTCCCGGCTCGCTCCGCCGCCCAGCCCGCCCGAGGAGGACCCCGCGCCCAGCCGCCCCAGCAGGCCATGTCCGAGGAGGGTAAGGCTCCCGGCCGGCCGNCGTCAGCGCCGGCGGGGTCTCGCGGCGCGGGGGCGCGGCTCGTGGCGGTGGGGGCTGCGCTTTTTCGTCCCCCCGAGCGTGCGGGCCCAGCGCGCCCCAGGGGTTTTTTCATGGAGTGTGTGTTCCCGGGACAGGACTCGGGGGGAAGTAAGTGCTCAGAATTAGTGTGGCCCAGCCACAGCTTGGTTGCCTCAGTTGCAGTGTTGATGATGGGGTAAGCTTTTGCTTTCCATAGTCGTTAAATGGCAGGTGAGTGTTGTGCCAAAATTTTGGGGAGACTTTGCCGCGGGTCTCGGCTCTGGCAGGTTCCCCCAGCGCTGCAGTTACTCGGATACAAAACCTGGTTAAGGGAGAGATGAATGATGCCCCTAAAATGAGAGGCCTGATCTCACGACTTTTCTCTCAGAAGACACAGTGCATAGCACAACTGAGGTGTTTCAGACTTCAGACGTCTTTAGTTTGGACTCAGACAGGTCTATTTGTGCCAGTTACATGCTTCACCTTGCTCTTCAGGGGAGTGGTGTTTATACAGACTCGGATTAGTTTATCCTCATTTAGCTTGTTGCTGTCACAGACCTATCTTCTGAAATAAAGTTCAATTGTGTCTTGCTTATGTGCCCAATTTCCTTGTGTGACTTCATTGTTCAAGGAACTTTTCTGATTAAGAAATAGCCAGTTCACTGTACAGTTCTGCAAGTGCCAACATGAAGTAAAGGGATAGGACTGAGATGTGTGAGGGTAGGAGCATAGCAATCTTGATATAATCTTTATTAAATAAGTATACACAGTGATGTGTTTGTTGGTCCTTCTCCCGTTGTCCTCAATTCTTTGGTCTCCTGTTTGGCTTTGTCTGTAGCTCAGTAATCCTAGCAAGTACTAAGTCATTACTAATCCCTGGTGATAGAAAATATATGCCATTAATAATATCCTTTGGTCAAAATGTGCTGTATGAGTGCCAATCTTAATAAACACCAGAGGTCTTTGTGTGAGAGTGGTGTTACCATCACTTTCAGTGGGTTTAGCATCTCAGTGATCCAAACATGACATGTAAAGGCACAGGAAATCTGATTTTATTATTTTGTTTCTCTGCATAATAATTGGTTTGCATGAACTTAACATTTGTTTCTGTTATCTTTGTTGCAAATTCTGAACAGGGCTCTCAATTAACTATTTCAGTGTTCAGGGGCTGTTGTTAAGCATTTTACGTCTGGTAGAGTATTCTGGGGTGTCTGATCCCTGACAACATATTTAGAGGAAGGGCAAAATAATCATAAGTATGATAAATTTGATGATGTGACCTGAAGCAAGTGATACCATTTTTTTTTGAGTGCAGTATTTAAACATCTTTGTAAAATCTAGTTTGACTTACACATGGCTGGCTGTGGCATTTGGGAGTGCTAAGATCATGTTTGCTGAAGTGCAGGGGTGTGTTTAATTGACCTGTTAGAAAATAAAGAAAACACACCAAATTTCTATGAAAAGTTTTAGTGATTTTGCAAGGAGCCCTCCAGGAACTCTGTAGTAGAGGTTGAGATAGGATTTAGTACTAATTGGTGCTTTTAGCCATCTCTCTCATTAACCTCCCTTTACTATTCAGTACTTGATGGTCACCTACATTTTTGTTTCTGCAATAAGTGACAGCATTCATGGGGTAATGTTCTGATTCAGAGCAAGTCCTTTATTATTCCACTGGCTTATGTGATGTATTTAGTCAGTAACATACTTGGGGAAAGAAAAAAGTGCTCTGTCAGCTTGTCTTCAGACTTCAGCGGATGCATCTGGTCATATTTCTGTGCTTGTATCTCTCATTATCATAGTGTGCAGAAATCTGCTTAAAATTCTCAGTTATGTCTGCAGTGAGATCAAGTTAATAGGCAGATGATAATTTAAAGTTGTGATGAGATGATACTAACCCTGAAAAGCACTGGTGTCCCTGGCCTCTCCCTTGTGTTAATTCACTTTTTTGTGTATGTTGGTGCAAGAGTCACACCATAAATAGTGCAGGATCGAATTGTAAGGCTAGCTGTCTCTCCCTTTTGTGGCTTAGTTTCAGCCCAGGTAAGTTCTTTGCTTATTTGGGTGTGGTTGCTTTGCTTGATTTGTTTTGGTATGTAATTCATAGCTGCTAGAGGTTTTTTGGGCTTTATTGTTTTGCTTTTTAACTCTGCCTTTGAAAGCATTCAAGTTTGTTGTTTGTTTGCATGGTGTTAGTGCTTCTTAGTGTTTAATACCAACATCTTTCCATCTTTAAATTATTTTAGAGAAGATAATTCATCCGTCTGTGGTCTATCAGTGTCGTATCTATGGTGTTTGGTGGGTGTGTGTGGTGTGTGTGTGTGCATGCGCCCCAATTTTCTTTATGCTGTAGCTTGGTTGTATTAATCTTTCATTCCTGCATTTCACATTTTTCTTTCTGTTTTCAGCTCTTTTCACCTGTCTCCTCCAAAGCCTGTATTATTTGGTGATATGGATCTGAGTGGTAGTAAAAAGATAAGCAGCCATTTGGTTGTTGGAGTATGTCGATCAAATGACAGCATTTCCAAAGAAAAGAGGAAATTTTCAAGTCTCAATTACTTTTAAATATGTCTTCCCATTGGTTAATGGGAATAAATTCTTTGTGATGCTTAGTTTCACAGTGCTGCATAAAAAGCTGTTATTTAATATAGTGTAGGATTAGACAGAGAGTTGGACGTTTTGGGGTGCAAATAATTGAAGTGTAAGTACCTTCAACTTTCTGCAAGTACCGGCTGCCTGATGATTTTGTGCAGAAGTAAAGACAACCTCCTGATGAAAGAATTCTAAATTATGAACATAAACATCTTAGAAGTTAAAAAGATCACCTCAAATCCTGGCTTTTTAATATGGTCTTTTCACTGTCCTGCTCTGTCTATAAATGTCTTTCTGTACAATACATGTTTTTTTATGGACTTCAACCTTCTAGCATATCCTACTGCCCGACTGAAAATAATAAGTCATAGCCTCTATCGTATAACTCAGGGTATGCATTGAGTCTGAAAAGGAAATTATTTTGGTCATGTTTTCTAATTTTAGATGACTAATTTTAGACTTCAGTTTTCAAACAGAAATTCAGAGTTCTAAACTTATAACATGTTCCAGTGATTGAATAAATCAGCCTATTTAGTAAGTCTTACTAATGTGTATACTGCTTTACAGTAAAAGCCTTGTTTGAAGTATGTAAACATAAAATATTTCCTGGGTCACACTTTTTAAATTCATCATTTCCTTTCAAGACTTACCGGAAACATCTAAATATCTATGTAATGAACTTTTCTGTCAGTGGAGTGAGTTTATGTATATAAATTACCAATTTAGCACAAGAAATGTGGTTGCATCTTCGTCCAAGTCAGAAGTAAAATATGCCTTGATGGCTTCATTTTACTTTTTTTCAGGAGCACAAATTAATCCATAGAATTTGGCAGGTTGTGATTTCTACGTAAGAGTTAGAGTTGTATTTCATACTGTTTGGTGCTATATTTGTATGGTAATATTCTCTATTCCTGTCACTTTAAAGAAGCATCAGAAATACTTAGAATTGCTTAGAGGACTAAGTTGCAGTGTCTTTCAGATTGTGGGTAAACAGCTGGAACTTTTTCTTGTCACAAGTTTTTGAAGGTATGAATAATGTTCTACAATGTTCTATATTCTAATTTTCTATAAGTAAACTTCATTGAATCCTCAACAGTCTTATAAACAAAATATTTTTGATCACATATATATTTCTGTTGATGATGAATGTAGTTAATCTGCAGCAACGACATTTAAATTTGCCCACTGACTTTAGAGGCCAGGCAATTAGAATGCATTAGGAAAATGAAGAAGTGGTTAGTTAAAGCAGGTGAGTCTACATTCTTGGAGCTGCTTTCCTTATTGTTGCAGTGTGACCAGTCATACTAATAATCCTTCTTGGAAACAAGTGGTGTATTCTAATCTCCAAGTTTCTTGACTGTCCATGTAAAAGTGCTATCATGAAGACAGAATAATTTCCTTTCCATGTGTTAAAGCAGCCATGTTCAGCACTGGGTGATGGAAATTAAAAGGCACGGGGGTGAGGAGGATCCTGATCATCATCTGAGTTAAAAGTTTTGAGAGGCTTCTGCTTGTTGCTGCATTGCTTCCACATCATTGTAGAAATGCGTCATAATTATTTTGTGTGGGTTTTTGGTTGTATTTTTTTTTAAATTGAGGTGGTTTTCATTTCTGCATTTTCCTGTTTGGTTTATGTTTATTTTCCAGCAGTGGGTTGCTGTAGGAAACACTTTCTGCCCAGAGTCCACTGCACTGTTGAAATTCTGATTTTTAAACTTACTTCAGGGAGGGTGGTAGAGGGTATGGAAAATGGAACTTTGCTTTCAGTATCAACCAGTTGTAGAAACTCTCCTGACTTCTGGTCTTTCCGGCCTTCCTGTAGTCCAGATGGAGCTGCTGGGACTTTGCTGTGTCTTTGCTATGTGTTGGTTCCACAGAATTTTCCCTCTTCTATACTCATCACTCTGCTGTAGATTTGAGTGACATAGTTGCTGCTCAGGTAGGGTTGTTTTCCTTGCGTTATTGGAGTGAGGCATGAGACTCGTGGCAAAGATTATGAATATACAGGTAAATTCTGTACTTTTTAGGGTTGCATGAATAACCTACAGTTTGTATTGCCTCATCTAGTTAGGGATAGAAAGAGGATTGCAGGACAGCAGAGGCTCAGCTGTAAGTAGGGCGTTTGTCAGACCATGCACTAATCTGGCATCCTGGTTGGGGAAATTGGCGGACAGGATTCTCATCCCTCCTGCTTCGATGCAGATGCACTTTTACTGACTCTTTGTTAATTCTCTCCCAAAGTAGGGAGAACACAAAGTGACTGTCAACAAAAAAATTTGTGCCTGTGAGGCAGTTTAATATCTCACGTTAGCCTGCAATGAACTTCTGTCAGTGAATATCACTGAAATGTTTTGCTAAAAGCTGCACCTAAATTAAGTTCGTGAGTAAGCTTGTTGTTTACTTCTATACAGCTGATGAAAACTGGCCAAAAACCGTTCTCTTATGGGCAGCCTAAGCAGCATATTCTAGCATGTGTCCTCAGTTAAACTCCTTTGTGCCGGTCAGCTCTGCCCCAGGTAGCTTTTTGGCTTTGTTTACCACTATAAACAAAGCTCTTGACTGTGTGGCAGTTGATGGGTGTTTCTGAACAGACCAGCAATTTCTTAATCTGATGACAGCCAAATCAAAACCCTGCTGTGTTATGTCTTTTGAATTAAATGGGAGTATTGGCCAGAGGCAAAACTGAATGAAATGTGGAATTCAACTTCATTCCTACCTTTTGGTCTCTTTAAGAAATTGGAAGAGAGCAGGATTTGGGGTAAAGTGATTATATGAGTGTAGAGACACAGACTGCTGTTCCACTCAGAGAGTTCTGATTCATTCCTGGAGCTCAGTCCATCCTGTGCACCAAACAAGGAAGAGACCCTGTGGAAAACACTGCCTGTGTTACACATAGTTAAAGTGTCATTATACATATGTGCTGGCTGAATTTAAGTTTTATTTTCTAACTTTATAGGGTTCCTTCCATTTATCTGTTACATGAGAAATAAATTCCAGTCCCACCCCAACCCTGTCAAAAACACAGGATCTAGCAATATTAACTATAATACAGTAGCAATATTAACTATAATACAGTTATTCTTAAACAAGGACATTTTTCTCTTGATGTCCTGTTTTTAATTGGAAAAAATCCAGTACGGGAGATTTGCCATTCAATGTTTCTGCACATTATTGCATTGGCAGCCAATGATTGGGTTGATATGAATACCAAGTATACTGTTAGCATTTGAAGACTGATTTGTTTCAAATGTATTAAGCAAGTCTTATTTATGAAAGTAAAATTTCAAGACATTAATACTTTTTTTATATGCTTGAATATGTAAATAGTGGAGTTTGTAGAAGTGCTTGTTTCTGGCTTGTAACTGTTCCTGTTGAAGCTGGACACTTTAGGAAAAACTGGGTACTGAATAGCTTCAGAAATCCCAACTAAGCAACAGTAAGCTGCTTCCCTTATAGTGTGTGTTAAAATCTCTGTGTCTGTGTTTAGAAGTGACTTCGCATTTAGATGCTAAAGTGAAGCTGAATTTATAATAGCCTGTGGTACAATTGATTGAGATAATTGAGATAATGCTTGATGCAGTACAGGCACTACAGTTGTCCTCTGACTATACAGAATGGCCTGCAGTCTCACCTGTTTCTCTTTCTGCATCTGATAATAGATTATGTGTGTGTGAAGACTGAGGAAGAGGATGAAGCAATGATTATGGACCATGGAGACAATGGACTGTCCACACAAAGCTGCATGCCAGTGCAACAAAACTCTGAAGCAAACAGTGCTGTTCACCACCTGGGTCAGCTTGCCTATGGTAATTACTGTTCATTTTTATTGTGGTCTAATAGTTAATGGCTAGTTTTATTGCCATATATTCAGTGCTTTTGTATTCAGTGCTTTCTGTATTACCCATATGTTTAAAACACATTTTACTAGAAAGCTACTTTATAGAAATTGCTTGGCAGTGCCTTTAAAAAGAGGTGCCTTTTAGTTATTACTTTAGAGGTCTTTATAAATAGTGAGCCCATTAAAATACTATGTTTTAAAAAGACAACTTTTTACTTAGTTGTAAAGGTAAGTATACCTAGGAATGAATTAGGAAGCAATTTGGAAAAGAAATGTCATGAAAGAACCTAACCTAAAAAATTAGGTTTTTAGATAATCTGTCCAGTGTAACTTAGTACTGGAGATACTGACATGTAGTGATAGCAAGATGGTTGTTTAAGGTGATAAATTATTAGCTGTAAGCAGGTGTTGATGATTGTCTCTAATTCGTTTCATTTATTTTAACATGCCGGATCAAAGTCTCTCAAAAAATCTTACC
This sequence comes from Pardalotus punctatus, assembly GCA_013400915.1. Lineage (NCBI taxonomy): Eukaryota > Metazoa > Chordata > Aves > Passeriformes > Pardalotidae > Pardalotus > Pardalotus punctatus. The sequence continues at coordinate 170,118 of VZTX01010339.1, read as the reverse complement.
CAGTGTTTCATTGGCCCAGAAAAAAATTATTAATTTCTGTTACAAACATTTATTAAGTCCAGTAGCAGTATTACCAAGTCAGTGAGGAAAATGACTGAAACTAAGTGAAGGCACTTTTTTGTTTGGGGGACTTTAAAAATTTTTTTTAAATTCAGCCAGTTAACTCTGCAGAGATTCTCATCAGTATTTCTCTTCACATGCACAAGTTACATCTGTTTCCTAGTGTTGTTGGGTGCTTCTGAGAACCTTTAGTCATTCTGTCTTCTATTTGACAATAGAGTATTCTGTAATTTTCTGTACATTTATGTCTAAAACAAATTTGGGAGTAGAGGATGGTTTGGATGGTTTGTCTTTGGGCTTTGTCTCTGTTATTTCAAACAAACAAACAAACAAACAACCCCACAGAAATAAAAACTGCTGCCCAAGAAGCTGTCGTAGAGAGTTGCTGACCTTGGTTTTAGAACATGAGTAATTATTTCATTATTAATAAAGAACCATGATGAGTGCAGTTGTTTCTTAAAAGGTAAAACATGGTTTTGTTTGTCTTTGGGCATATTAGCATTAGATATTGTCTAGTTAAAATCAAGTATAGTGAGATGTATGAGTGCAACACACCACAAGTTTATCTCATATATAACTATTGAACTTTGAACTGAAATTCATTCTGATTGTTTTTATTGAACCACCATCTAAGAACAGTAGTTTGTAGAGTGGTACCTTTCCTTCAGATCTTGTTCTGTCTGTCCAAACAAATTTCTTTTATTTTTGTCTTGTATCTTCTTGTCTACAATACCATAGCTGTCAGGGCAAGCTCAACATCACTCGGAGATCTAGATCTTTATTTCTCTCTGCATGCTGCAGAACACCTTTTATACTGCTTTTTTCTTAGCCATTTATGCCCACAAAGTCAGTATTACTTTGATGGGCACTTTTTTTTGTGTCATTATATTTTGAAGAAACAATATTAAATTGAATTTGTCATTTCTGATTTAAATTAATTAGATTAATAACTGATAATATGCTGGCAAACAAATTTCAAATAATCAAGCAGTCTAAGAGTTTAAAAAAAAAAGCATGACTGTGCCTGGTTTTACTGTAGTGAAATGTTAAATGTGATGGGACACTTGGTGATTTGCTTTGCTTTCTCTTCACTTTACCAGGAAGTGAAGGCTTGCCAGTGCTTGCTGATCAAACGGCCTCACAAATGAGCCATTCTGCAATGATGCAGAGAGGAAATGGTCACAGCCCTGAAAAAATGGATTTTCTCTTTTTGCGTAATAAAAGAAAACGACTTTCTCCTGCTGTAGTGGAGCACAATGTGGTATGTTTCACCAAACAGTAGCCCTCTGTTTTGAGGTCAGTTTCAATGTTATTTGGAATATAATTTTTCTTTCACTGTTGTGTGATGATTTGATGACATCCCACTGAAGATGGGTAGGGTATCTATACATGGATGCTTCTAGCACTTTGCAGTCTGTCTGTACATCCAGAGTTGCCCTGTCCCAGGTGCAGAATGAGCAGTTCTCCTTGTAAAACTTCATACAGTTGGCAGTTGCCCAGCCTCTGATTTGTTCATATATCTCTGCAGGGCCTCTCTGCCTTAACGAAGTCACCAGCTCCTGCCAATTTAGTGTCATCAGAAAATTCAGTATCCCTTCCAGTCCTGTGCCCGCATCATTTATGAAGATGTTGAAGAGCACAGGACCAAGGATGGAGCTGTGCAGAGCCCCACCAGTGGGAGGTCACTGGTCTTATTCACACTGCCACCCCATTCACTGTAACCCTTTGTGCCTGGCTTGTGAGCCAGTTGCTCGGCCATCACATGATGTGTTGTTGTGTCCAGCTTTTTGCTGGACATTTTGTCCAGATGATCCTGTGAGAGACAGTATCAAAAGCTTTCCTGAAATCCAAATAGATTGCATCAACTTCCCTTGATCAACTAGGTGGGTCATCTTGTCCTAAAAGGAAATTAATTTTGACAAGCAGGACTTTACCCTCCTGAAGCTATGCTGGCTGTGACTGATGACTCAATTGTCCTTAAGGTATTTCTCAGTAACTCCCAGAGTAATATCCATAATTTTACCAGTCACTGTTCTGCATGTTGTAAAGAAAACAAAAGCATCACCTACCAACCCCCAGCCTTCCTTTTCTAAAATAAAACCTGATTAGTTAAGAAAATAAAATTTAAAAGAAGAAAAAAAAAACAACAACAAAGAAAACATCACCAGCAGACACGTTAAATCTGTGGTATATGGTGGGACAGGGTCGGCATCCATCCAGTAAAAGGAAAATGTCAGGATTGTCCAGGTGGTGGTGCCATTCTTCTTGGCTAGAAGCAGCTTTCAAGCCGTGAGAAAATTGTCTCCTTTTGACATTTTTTACAGCTTCTGCTTGCAGTTATACCCACTGAAGTCTCATAATTTGCACTCAAAGGTCTTTTCCAATCTAAGTGATTCTGTGATTGCACAAGTTTGGCTGTATAGTACATATCGTTAGATGACAAAATTCTGCCCTTAGAATAAGCAAATAAAAGTGCATATTTTTAATATATGCGTGTGTGTGTGTATGTATACACGCATATACATGTATAAACATGTATATACATATATATGCATATTCACATATATGCATATATATACACATGCATATGCATATATATACCGTGCATATTCATATATATGTATGCATAGCCATATATATACACATGTATATATTTATATCTATATATATATACACACACACATATATACATATTGTTCCTCCAAGGCACCCAGCTCAAGCTGTTACTCTGCTCCTGTACCATGCTAAAATTACTTGAAGGAAACAGGTTTGAGAGTCTGCTATGGCAAACCCAGGGTCAAGCTGGTAAGGAAATCCTGTCTGCCTGTGAAAGTAGAGTGTGTAGGGAGTCAAGCAGAACACCTGAGCCACCCAGTGCAAAGGGGTTCAGTACCAGCAGTTAAAGTCTCTCGGTGACCACCGGAGTGGCTTCTGAGTGGTCAGACAAGAAAGTTTCCTTAACATCCCAGTACATAAATAAGATGACTAGGTTAAGTCTTGTTTTCTTGTGCACTCTTACAGCCAAGGGAGAGAATATAACTACAACTGAATGTGTCCAAGTTGGATTCCTAGGGGAATTATCTTATTTTTCAAAACATTAAATGTTCTTTATATTATTTTTCAGATGAGAACCAGGGAAGAAGAATATGAAGATAATGAGAGCGTCATTTATGAGTATGAACCAGACTATGAATGTGTAAGTTAATTTTCTTTTGCCTCACTGACTTTGAAAAGCTGCTTTGGGGGATGGGTGTTTTGGGGTAGACTGAAGTAACATGTGAGATTTAAAGTTGGGATTTACTTGCTTAATGTGATATCCTAAGCCTGTGTATATGTTAGTACCTTACACTTTTTTTTTCTTTCTTTTTTTTTTCTTTTTTAAATATTTAATTATTATTTTAATGAAAAAGGAGAGCATTTTATCTGAAGCTTCCTATAACGGATATCAGCAGAATCCTCTTATGGAGGTCCTCAGTTATTGCCAGGTATTTTTTTTTTCTTTATATCTGAAATGGCATTTAAACAATTTTAGTTAAACTTCAGGAAGAGTTGTATGGTAAACTTGACAACCAGTGACTTGATCCTTTCCAGTTGTTCACTTGTTAGTTGCCCACATAACTACAGTATTTTCGAAGTAAAACTAATCTTTCCATATTCTCTGAACTTTCCAATTTTAATTTTCAAATATTAAGCTTTAATACAAAATGTAAAGTCTAGTTAGGGAGGAGCTTCACAGTAATGGGAAAGTTATGGCTGTGATAATGGGCTGCGATACACACCCAGCTATTGAAAGTACGTTTTGCTTGCCAAAGGTGTTCCAAAAATCATGGTAGTGTTGTTTCTGTGAGTTCTTTCCTGTTGATTTCTGAAGCAGTAGCTGGAAAAATGTAAAATAACTGCACTAAAAATTAAAAGCATCCCATATTTATTCAGGTGAGCACTTACGTGACTGGAGTCGTGCAGGCCATGCTTAATGGAAGTCAATTTGTAAGTGGCTTGTAGCCAAGTGTTAATATCTTGTAAGTCTCCTTAAGCATTCAGCAGTGGCATGGAAGAAAGTTGACTGAGTTTTAGTGAGGGAGTTTAGCTTTTAATTGAACTGTCTTGGTTTCTTCAGGTTTGGGTTGGGTTCTTGTGCAGCGGTACTGTTCTCAGTCTTATATTTGTTGACAGGCCATGTATGATGCCATTCAGAAGTTGGATAAAAAATTTGACCTGCTTCATCGTAAGGTCTCGGAAATGCAACACACTCGTATAAAGCCATTGTTGCTCAAACCTGTGAGTATTAAAGACCTAAGACATTTATTGTTGCTCTAATTCTCTCATTTCCTCTGATGCTTATTTTAAAAAATCCAATCCTTTCAGTAAGATTAAAATTAGTAGCAAAATAGTAGACTTAGAATCTATTTCAATTCAATTACTTGAGATTTCTGACTATGTGCCAGCTTCAGTCTCCTGTGTTATTGACTGGTGGCCACAGATTGGCAGTGACCCCCATCAAACTCAGGTTGCTGTGATAGATGCTGTAAAATTCTATTTGTGTTGGTATGAACAGAAGTGAATTGTGTAGGTGCGTCTTAAACTTCAGTATATTGCTGTTGCAGCTTTGCAGCATGTGATGTGCTGTTTCATTGATTTCTGCAGTTAGAAGAGAGTTTAGGCATCAGTCACGTTAGTTCAATTGACTTACTGAATTTTAAATCTCAACAGTGTGTTTTCATATCCATTACAATATAGAATTTATTATTTTTCGTAATGAAAACATTTTTTTAACATTTTAAAATGGTTTGATATGAGTATACGCTATTCATTGTTCCTAAGTGCTCTGTCCAATGCTAACTAAGGAGATATAACGTTAGTACTTCTAACAATGATCTTTAAAAGGAAAGTGTAACAAATTATTTTTGGAAAAGGTTGTAAAATCCATAGTGACCTTTTTTATCAACAACACTGCAAAGCTTGTAATGTGGCAGAGATGTTCCTGCTGTCAGGAGATGTCAAGACCGCAGCAGGCCATTTGCTCTGAGGGTGGGGTGAAGCTGAGTTTCACACCTGTCAGCTATCAGTAGGATACTAGGTTTTATTTGGTATGTGTGTTTGCTGTCAGCGCCAAGCTTGTCCTGTCCACACATCCAAAACCACCAGTTTCGGGGGATAAACTGGTATTTTCACCTACAAATGAACCCTATAAGACCTCTGCGCTCTTGCCCTCCCCTCTGATAATGTGGGATGGCAGCTGCTTTAATGTTTGGGGTTTTGGTTTAAAAGCGACCTGCACTGCTCTTTTTCCCTTTTCTTTTTTTTCTGAAGGGTTTTATCCCTATGAAGAGTCAGATGCAACCTGCCAGTTATTTTCATAGGTTCTGCCATTTAAAACCATCCCGAGTGCTGTTAGGTTTTTTAATAGCTGTACCATTGCTGTACTTGTGAAGGGCTAATGGAATGGTTTGTGGTAAAGGTACTTTTTTTTTATTAGATGAACTGCAGAAGCTGGAGGAACAGACTTTCAGATACATAAGACTTTCTTAAGGTCATAAGTTTTTTTAAGGTTACAAGGGTGAAATATAATGAGATTTCTCTAAACAAACAAACAAAACCACCAAAAATTAAACAAAATAAGAAAAACAAACCCACATATGTCATCTACATTTGGTGGCTCCTGTTCAGTGACTTGTGTTTTGAGCTAGAACACATGCTGTATGTTTTTTAATAAAAGTACTTGAAATGATGGAAAACGTAGCCCATGTCTCAGTTTGTCAGTCTCTTTGGAATCTTCATTTGTAAATGAGATCTGAGTGTTTAATGTTTTCAGCTAACAAGAAAGAAGAGAAAGTGTTTGGTCTTTTTCTTGTTTGAACAGAAGCTAGCATGGCAGTGGGCACATTCCTTGAAAATTCATTAGCCAATGAGTGGTCAATAACTGAAAAATTTTAGATTTTATTTTTCCTATTTAATTTTTTATAGTGTTGTAGGAAGTAATTTTGCCACCACCCCAGGTGGAAAAAATTTGAGAAACATTGAAGTTGGCCAGGTAAATTCTTAGTCTTGCAATTACAAGTGAGAATAGAAGTAGAGGGAAGGCTAAAATAAGAGATAATGACAGAAATGACTTTAAGGAAGAGTTTGCTGCCAATAGCGTAATTACTAAAATCTAGTTTTCCTGTTTTGCTAAAAAAAAACCCAAAAAATCAGCTATGTCTAATTTAACCTTTAAATTGTTTTTTTAATCATGTTTACAGAAACCCGTTGGACTTACATACAGAAGTTCCAGTCATTTTTCCCCAGGAAAAATGAGAGTACAAAAACATATGGAAAGGGATTTAAGTCTTCATCTTTCTTCACCAGGCCAGGGAAGTCATAGCCCAGTTGTAAAGGTTGCTTTACAAAATGGCCACGTTCCCAAAGTAAAACATGCCCAGCAGAGTTTTCAGCTTGAATCTCAGCAGCCTGTTGGAAGGCAGAGCCCACCACTCCCCACTATAGTTTCTACACATTCGTTGCATTCATCATACTCAACAACTAATGGGATGCCTGACCTTTCACCACAATCAAATCTTGCTCCCAGTATTGTGGAAAGTACTGTCAAAGTTGCATCTTCACCAGTGGCATCATCATCGATACCAGCACCATCTGAGCCCAGTCAGGAAAATAATGCTGTGGAGTTGAACTACAGAAATGCATCTGGGGATATGAATCTTAGTGAAGAGCTACCCTCTTCTTCAGTCTTTATCAATCCTAGCTTTGGTGAGTTCCTTTGTGATAAATATTTAGAAACAAAAACTAAAAAAAATGGCTGGTGCTACCACAAGCCTTTGATTTACAGTAGATGCTTTGAATTCTTTTAACTCTAGGCTCTCTTTTTTTCTCATAATGTAACCTTTTTTAACCTGTTTATAATTCACAAGCAATATGTGCGTGCTATCCATGTGTTGGAGAAGGTAAAAGAGATTGCCACTAAAGCTAAGTGAGGCATTTACCTGTATGCATGTTTTAAGAAAGCACCTTACCTGATCTGTGTGAAGGAAATACCTGCTTTCTTCTTGTGGAGGATTTTATCAGTGAAAAATCCTTTCTATACTCAAATCCTCCAGTGTTTGGTTTCTTTCAAAATACTTAATTCCATAGAAAAAGAAGTCTATAGATCATTGCATTACAATAAAGATACACATATAAAATAGCACTATGTCATAAAAACTAATGGCTTTTTAAAGTTTAAATTACCTGAGTTACATGCAAGGCTGAGCTGTGACTTTTTTGTTGCTTTTGGTCTAAAAAATAAGTTTGTACAGCTGAAGAGCTGCATGAATAGTAGGTGAAATACTCAGATACCTATCTAAAAACTAACATTTACTAAAATAAACAGTTTATGATTTAGCATTTCTGTGTATGGATATGCCACTCTTCGTGAGTCAATGTCTTGAAAACATACGTGGTTCTGCACATGTGTAAAATAGGCCAATGTGAACATTGTGGACTGTTGGGTGTCTAATGTATTTTCTTGGGTGTTTTGATTTCAGTTAGTTATGTCAGTGGTTAATGTGAATAAAAATGGTATTTCTGTTACCATTCAAATTTAAAGCTGCTTTTGTGAGAGCAAAGATCAGTAGTTATACATAGTAGAATTAACTGTAGCGGAGACCATGCTCTGAGAGTCAAGAGAAAGAGTTTGAAAAAAAAGTTGTATTTTTAACAACTTGCTTGGGATTTTTAATTTTTTTTTTCTTTAAATGTTTTTGTTCTACAAAAGAGTTTGTTGGTGACCCAGCAAGAAACGTAAAAGTTCTTGGAAACCATTTGGTGAAGGCTCGGCAAAAGACTAAACCCAAGTATGCAGCGCGCCACTTGGTTCGTGTCTTGTTCCCCAAGAAAACTTTATTGTGCAGTGTTATGGGAACAAGTGCGCGAGGGCGCAGGACATTGGATCCAAACAAAATTGCTGCCATAAGAGGTATGTTACCTTTCAAAATGCACAGATTTACTTCTTTCATGCTTAACTATGTTTTGAACTTACAAGGAGTCCTTTTTTGTGTGTTTCTGGGTAATCATTGTCTGGCAACTGGTGAACAGATAAATGCCATAGTGGATGTGCTCCACTCTACAGTGTCTTTTTGTTTTGAAAGTCCTGCTTTGTAATTCTCAATGTTCATTTTTCTTCAGTGTGGATAAAACGATTCAAATTCCTTCTAGTTTTGTGTACAACATGTTCATCAGTCATGCTTGCTGTCTCTAAATTTTTAATTGCAGTTTATTTTGTGTTTGTATGTGCCATGGATTTTGTCTGGTTTTTTTTTTTTTTTGGTTGATTTGGGTTGGTTTATGGCCATGGTATACTTGGGGCGAGCATTAACTGGTGATTTTTAAACACTTTTATGCTCAATTCTCTTGATTGAGAAATGGTGAAGATAGAGGGGTCTTTTTTTTGTACATCAAGTCATTTACACAGATTCCATAGCAAATATCTGTTAAAAGGGTTAAACTTGAATGTGAGATTATATAAGCCATGTGAAATAGTTGCAGCAGCATCATCATTATCCTGTCTCTGTTCTTTTTTTTTGC